>WNWK01030395.1:0-23548 GCA_009830355.1 Cherax destructor
AAACCTTATAGGTAAGGCTTGGGAGGGAGTGACTACCAGGACTTTGAACTCTGCCTGGAGAAAATTGTGACCAGACTGTGTCCTGATTTTGAAGGTTTTGGGGCTGAGCCTCAGAACCCTGAGCCTCCGAGCCTCAGAACCCTGAGCCTGGCCTGTGTGCAAAATTGTGGAACTGGGCAAGTCCATGGGGTTGATGCTTGTACCCAGGATGTGGAACAGTTGGTGGAGGAGCACAATGAAGAGTTAACCACTGAAGATCTTCAAGAGCTTCAACAGCAACAGCAACAACAGACCACAGTTCAGGAAAATGGTCCAGAGGAGGAGGAGAAACAGAGAATGAGGAAGGTGCCTTCTTCAGTGATTAAGGAGATTTGTACAATGTGGAGCAAGGTGCAAACATTTATGGATGATTATCACCCTAACCAAGCTGTTGCAGGCCGTGTTGGACATGTACAATGACAATGTGGTGTCCCATTTCAGGGAAGTTAAAGAAATGCCAGACACAGCTCCCTGGACAGATTTTTGGTTAGAGAGGGGACCAGTGACTCTCAACCTGGTCCTAGTGGCATTAAAAGAAAAGGCCAGTAACCCCAGAAAAGAACTTACACCGCAGTGTTAATGGAAGGGATTCCCCTTCCAAACACTAGCATACTACTCCATCCTCTCCCCTCCTCCCGTCTTCCACACATCAACAACTCTTCAATAAATGTAAGTGACATGTTATTGTACTATTATTTCTTTATTTCTCATAAAATTATGTTAATTTAATGTCTATATGTAGTAAAAAAATATTTTATTTTAATATTTTTGGGTGTCTGGAACGGGTTAAATTTATTTCCATTATTTCTTATGGGGAAAATAGATTCGGAGTTCGACCAAATCGGTGTTCGACGGGGCCACTGGAACGGATTAATAACGAGAACCAGGGGCTCACTGTAGTTGAGATGCATTTGGTAGGTCATTTATGTAAATGAGAAAGAGAAGTGGGCCAAGAACACTTCCCTGCGGGACACCAACTGTAATTGTTTGTGTGGAAGAGTTAGCTCCATTTGTGTACACATATTGGCTTCTGTCACTAAGGTATGACTTTAGGTAGTTGAGGGAGTGCCCTCTTATACCATAGTGTGATAATTTTATGTGTAACAGATCATGGTCAACTGTATCAAAAGCTTTATGTAAATCAATGAAGATTCCATGGTATTTTTTTTTTCTCGAGAGTGGTGTATATTATTTCTAGCATGTGTATGATAGCATCATTTGTGTTTTTATTAGGCCTGAAACCAAACTGAAAGTGGTTGAGTATGTTGTGGGAGAGAGGAAGAACAACTTTGCCGTAGCTAGAGTTACTGATCAGGCTTCAAAGACCTTTCTTCTGTACAGCAATAAAGAGTGCAATAGACTGCCAGCACATGTCAAAGCTTGTCATAGCATGAACAAGGCTACAGAAGGGAGGAGAGTGATTTCTGGTATGAAAATAACTAATTTTACCTCTCCCTGATACCTGGAGATACCTGGAGTATACCTGGAGAGAGTTCCAGGGGTCAACGCCCCTGCGGCCTGGTCTGTGACCAGGCCTCATGTTGGATCAGAGCCTGATCAACCAGGCTATTACTGCTGGCCGCACGCAGTCCAACGTACGAACCACAGCCTGGCTGGTCAGGTACCGACTTTGGGTGCCTGTCCAGTGCCTGCTTGAAGACAGCCAGGGGTTTGTTGGTAATCCCCCTGATGTATGCTGGGAGGCATTTGAACAGTCTTGGGCCCCTGACACTTATTGTGTTGTTCCTCAACGTGCTAGTGGAACCCCTGCTTTTCATTGGGGGGATGTTACATCGCCTGCCGAGTCTTTTGCTTTCGTAGGGAGTGACTCGTGTGCAAGTTTGGTACTAATCCCTCAAGAATTTTCCACGTGTATATAATAATGTATCTCTCCCGGCTGCGTTCTAGGGAGTACAGGTTTAGGAACTCAGCGTTCCCAGTAATTGAGGTGGTTTATCGCAGTTATGCGTGCCGTGAAGGTTCTCTGTACATTTTCTAGGTCAGCAATTTCACCTGCGTTGAAAGGTGCAGTTAGTGTGCAGCAATATTCCAGCCTAGATAGAACAAGCGACCTGAAAAGTGTCAACATGGGCTTGGCATCCCTGGTTTTGAAGGTTCTCATTATCCATCCTGTCATTTTTCTAGCAGATGCAATTGCTATGGTGTTATGGTCCTTGAAGGTGAGATCCTCTGACATGATTACTCCCAGGTCTTTGACATTAGTTTTTCGCTCTATTGTGTGGTTGGAATTTGTTTTATACTCCGATGAAATTTTAATTTCCTCCATTTTCCATATCTGAGTAATTGAAATTTTCATCATTGAATTTCATATTGTTTTCTGCAGCCCATTTAAAGATTTGATATATCTTCTTTTATTGTAACTTCTTTGACATAGTTAAGATACTTACCTGTTTTAACTTCTAAATATCATAATTATCACAAGGACCACAATGGAAATACGTAAGTCACTTTGACTTTGTTGTTATCGTCGATGGTTCTCTACACATGTGCTGTAATGTAAGATAATCTATGTAACTGTATATACCTGAATAAACTTACTTAGAGCTGGTCGTAAGTCCGAGTCGTCGGTAAACCAGTATGTCGCAAAGTGAGGAGAGGCTGTATTTACATAGCAGCCACTGTTTAACCCGTTAACGGTCCACACGTATATATGTATACGTTAGTACTGCTACTGCCCCAAACATATACAGTATTTACGTTTTATTTTTCCTGCCTCCAAATTTGGCATGATTGGCCTGAGATGCCTGGTCAGCATAGAATGGGTCTTAGCCCTTGGTGTGCGCTGCATTAAAAAAATCTGGGACCACTTAGTACGTTGTGGGAGCACCAGTTCAATTAAGCGCCAGCTAGAGCAAACAGCGCGGCAAATACATGGGATTCACTGATGTCATGTAGTATTAACTCTCCTATTTTAAGTGGAAAGTGATGTTGACCCCGAGTTTAGTGGCTCTGAGGTGGATATGGCCATAAGTGGTCGAGGAAATATCAAAAACCTTGATAATAACCCATGTGCAACATTTGTGCAACATCCTTTTAGAATGTTTTGCAACCTATGCCTGTCTATCTGTCTCTGTCTATCTCTATCTGACTTTGTCTATCTCTGTCTCACAGGTACACAAATACAATTATACATAGTGTAAATTTCCTAGGATAACCCAAAAAAATCCAGACAAAGTGCTTCTAGATATAATGTGTAAACATGACTGGCAAATACGTATTTACACTTGCTCAGGAACCAGACGTGTTGGTTCAGGAGTGGATCTCCCTGAGACGGGAGAGCTAGATGCTAGACGGACAGACAGATAGACAGAGAGCTTGACAGATAAAGAGCTTGACAGACAGAGAGCTTGACAGATAGACAGAGAGCTTGACAGACAGACAGAGAGCTTCACAGACAGACAGAGAGCTTCACAGACAGACAGAGAGCTTCACAGACAGAGAGCTAGCTTGACAGACAGACAGATAGAGAGCTTGGCAGACAGGCAGATAAACAGAGAGCTTGAAAGACATAGATAGATAGAGTTTGACAGACAGATATGGTTGTGTAACAGTGAAAACAGAGGTGGATGCTCGCTCATCAAATGTCACCCCTTATCTTATCTTATCACTGCACCCTTGCGTACACTCACCCATTATCTTATCTTATCTTATCACTGCACCCTTGCGTACGCTCACCCATTATCTTATCTTATCACTGTCAGCAGTGGACTGACTTGTTTTACATCATGCTTCAAGGGAACTTATTATTCTTATTCTTATTATTATTTTCATTATTCTTATTATTATTCCTATTATTATTATTATTATTATTATTATTTACTCCCACATATCCAAAACATTGCTGGAACCTATAAATACTTTGTATATACAGTGAACCCCAGGTGCTCGACGTCGTCGGAGCTCGGTCAAATCGGTGTTCAACAGGTTTTTTTTACAATATTTTTGGCTCAGTATTAGGCGGCCACTCAGAGTTGGGCGAGTTGGCTATCCGTCCCGGACGCGTACGCGTGGGGCCGTGGCCCAGCTGGGGGCCCAGGCACTCAGTGTTATTGTTTACAAGCGAGTGACCACTACCCACGCACCACACACGCATTCATACCATATATATTAAGTAAAAGGACACAAATGCAACTAATGTGACATTTTATTGTGGCAACGTTTCGCTCTCCAGGAGCTTTTTCAAGCCGTTACAAGCGATACATGGACACAGAGGGTATATATATACAGTGGTACCCCGACTTACGATATTAATCCGTCAGAGAGGGCATATTTTAAGGTGAAACAATCGTTACACGAATCAATTTTCCCCATAAGAAATAATGGAAATAAATTTAATCCGTCCAAGACTTCCAAAAGTAGTTAAATAAAATATTTTTTAGAACTTTTTGACATTAAATAATACAGAATTTAATAAAGAATACCTAAATAAACATGTAAATATTGTACAATAACATGTCACTTACATTTATTGAAGAGTTGTTGATGTGTGGAGGACGGGAGGAGGGAAGAAGGTGGAGTAGTATGCTAGTGTTTGGAAGGGGAATCCCCTTCCATTAACAATGCAGGTACCAAGTCCTTTTCTGGAGTTACTTCCCTTTTTCTTTGAATGCCACTAGGACCAGCTTGAGAGTCACTGGACCTCTTTCTAACAATAAATTTGTCCAGGGAGCTCTGTGTCTGGCGATTCTTTAACACATCCCTGAAATGACACACCACTGTGTCATTGTACAGGTTGCCAGCACGGCCTGCAACAGCATGGTTAGGGTGATATTCATCCATAAATGCTTGCACATCACTCCATTTGGTACAGATCTCCCTAATCCTTGAAGAAGGCACATTCTTCCATTTTTGTTCCACCTCCTCCTCCTTCTCTGAACCATTGTCCTGACCACTGGTCTCTTGTTCCAGTTGCTGTTGAAGCTCTTGCAGATCTTCAGTGGTTAGCTCTTCCTTGTGCTCCTCCACCAACTGTTCCACATCCTCACCACTCACCTCTAACCCCAAAGACTTGCCCAATTCCACAATTTCTTCCACAACAGGCTCAGGCTCATGCTCAGGGTTCTGAGGCTCAGCCCCAAAACCTTCAAAATCCCTCTCTAGGACACAGTCTGGCCACAATTTTCTCCAGGCAGAGTTCAAAGTCCTGGTAGTCACTCCCTCCCAAGCCTTACCTATAAGGTTTACACAATGCAGCATATGAAAATGTTTTTTCCAAAATTCTCTTAGGGTTATATTCATGTCTGTGGTCACATCAAAGCACTTTTGAAACATTGCTTTGGTGTAGAGTTTTTTAAAGTTGGGCTGGAGGAGAGGAGTGGTATTATGGGGCAAGAACTTCACTTTGATGAATTTAAACTCCTCCACAATTTTCTCTACCAAGTTTGGAGGATGACAAGGAGCATTGTCCATTATCAGGAGGCACTTAAGTGGCAAATTATTGTCCAATAGATATTTCTTCACACTGGGGCCAAACACGCCATTGAACCAATCTAAGAAAATGTCCTTTGTGACCCGTGCCTTTTTGTTAGACCTCCACATCACACACAAGTTAGACTTGCTGACACCGCATCTGCCAAACACTCGGGGATTTTCAAAAAGATACACCAGTAAAGGCTTCACTTTGCAATCACCACTGGCATTAGCACAAAGCATCAAAGTTAGCCTGTCTTTCATAGGCTTATGTCCTGGCTGTGCCTTTTCTTCCTGAGTAATGAAGGTCCTGTTGGGCATTTTCTTCCAAAACAGGCCTGTTTCATCACAATTAAACACTTGTTGGGGGAGGAATTGTTCAGCCTCTAGGTACTCCTGGAATTCAGGCACATATTTTTCAGCCGCACTTTTGTCACAACTGGCTGCCTCACCATGCCTCACAACACTATGTATGCCACTTCGATTCTCAAATTTGTAAAACCAGCCTCTGCTGGCTTTAAATTCGCTCACTTCATCACTCATTGCAGGCATTTTCGTAACGAGATCATCATGCAACTGCCTTGCTTTTTCACATATTATTGCCTCCGAAACAGTATCTCCTGCTAACTGTTTCTCGTTGATCCACACCAACAACAACCTTTCCACATCTTCCAGCACTTGTGGTCTGTGTTTTGTGATCACACATGAACCTTTTGCAACAACAGCTTCCTTGATTTTACTTGAATTTTTCTTGGCCACAATGGTAGCGATGGTAGAAAAGGGTTTACCATACAGCCTGGCCAGCTCACTGATACGCACTCCAATTACATGGGTAGTATAAAAATAGGTTAGACAAATATTTCTGCTGGAGGTTGGAATAGAGAAGGCCTGTATGAGTGTTCCACATCTACGATGTGCTAGATGTGGAACACTCATACAGGCCTTCTCTATTCCAACCTCCAGCAGAAATATTTGTCTTACGTATTTTTATACTACCCATGTAATTGTTTTATCACCTTTTACTCATGTGCAAATTGATTGTTCTACCTTATTGTATTACTACTAATACTACGACTTATATCACTACTACTTCTACCACCACTAGTATTACATGTCATTTGGAGAGTATATATATACCCTCTGTGCCCATGTATCGCTTGTAACGGCTTGAAAAAGCTCCTGGAGAGCGAAACGTTGCCACAATAAAATGTCACATTAGTTGCATTTGTGTCCTTTTACTTAACATATTGTCGGTAATTCTACCAATATTATTACATATATATTATCATTATTCTAGTGTTTTTAGTGCTTGCAACTGCTAAATAAGCCACCATGGGCCCCAAGAAAGCTCCTAGTGCCAAGCCTGTGGTAAAGAATGTGCAGGGAGTGAAGCATTCATGCAGGGAGTGTAGCATTTATGCAGGAGTGTAGCAGGCATGCAGGAGGTAGCAGGCATGCAGGGAGTGTAGCAGGCATGCAGGGAGTGTAGCAGGCATGCAGGGAGTGTAGCATTTATGCAGGGAGTGTAGCATTTATGCAGGGAGTGTAGCAAGGATGCAGGGAGTGTAGCAGGCATGCAGGGAGTGTAGCAGGATGCAGGAGTGTAGCATTTATGCAGGGAGTGTAGCATTTATGCAGGGAGTGTAGCATTTATGCAGGAGTGTAGCATTTATGCAGGGAGTGTAGCATTATGCAGGGAGTGTAGCAGGCATGCAGGGAGTGTAGCATGCATGCAGGGAGTGTAGCAGGATGCAGGGAGTGTAGCATTTATGCAGGGAGTGTAGCATTTATGCAGGGAGTGTAGCAGGATGCAGGGAGTGTAGCAGGCATGCAGGGAGTGTAGCAAGGATGCAGGGAGTGTAGCAGGCATGCAGGGAGTGTAGCAGGGATGCAGGGAGTGTAGCAAGGATGCAGGGAGTGTAGCAGGCATGCAGGGAGTGTAGCAGGATGCAGGGAGTGTAGCAAGGATGCAGGGAGTGTAGCAGGCATGCAGGGAGTGTAGCAGGGATGCAGGGAGTGTAGCAAGGATGCAGGGAGTGTAGCAGGCATGCAGGGAGTGTAGCATTATGCAGGGAGGTAGCAAGGATGCAGGGAGTGTAGCAGGCATGCAGGGAGTGTAGCAGGATGCGGAGTGGCAGGATGCGGAGTGTAGCAAGGATGCAGGGAGTGTAGCAGGCATGCAGGGGTGTAGCAGGATGCAGGGAGTGTAGCAAGGATGCAGGGAGTGTAGCAGGCATGCAAGGAGTGTAGCAGGGATGCAGGGAGTGTAGCAGGGATGCAGGGAGTGTAGCAGGATGCAGAGTGCAGGATGCGGGAGTGTAGCAGGGATGCAGGAGTGTAGCAGGCATGCAGGGAGTTTAGCAAGGATGCAGGAGTGTAGCAGGGATGCAGGGAGTGTAGCAGGGATGCAGGGAGTGTACAGGGATGCAGGGAGTGTAGCAGGGATGCAGGGAGTGTAGCAAGGATGCAGGGAGTGTAGCAAGGATGCAGGGAGTGTAGCAAGGATGCAGGGAGTGTAGCAAGGATGCAGGGAGTGTAGCAAGGATGCAGGGAGTGTAGCAGGGATGCAGGGAGTGTAGCAGGGATGCAGGGAGTGTAGCAGGCATGCAGGGAGTGTAGCAGGCATGCAGGGAGTGTAGCAGGCATGCAGGGAGTGTAGCATTCAAAGAAAAAGGCCAGTAACCCCAGAAAAGAACTTGCCACCTGCAGTGGTAATGGAAGGGGATTCCCCTTCCAAACACTAGCATACTACTCCATCTTCTTCCCTCCTCCACACATCAACAACTCTTCAATAAATGTAAGTGACATGTTATTGTATTATTATTTCTTAATTTTTCATAAAAATATGTATAATTTAAGGTCAAAAAGTTCTAAAAAATATTTTATTTTAATACTTTTGGATGTCTGGAACGGATTAATTTTATTTCCATTATTTCTTATGGGGAAAATAGAATCGGAGTTCGACCAAACCGGTGGTCGACGGGCCCTCTGGGACGGATTACCGACGAGAACCGGGGGTCCACTGTATTCCTAGACATTAGTAAATGAAAAAAGCAGGTGTAAATGTCCACCTGTCAGTGTGTTTGTGACAATTTGAGTACAATTTAAGTACCTAATATTAGTCTTAGAACAAAGAACTACTATAAATTGTAATTATCAGAACATAAAAATTAAATAAAATAATATAAAAACGAGAAAAAAAAAGGTATATCGGCAACACTTCTGCAAGCGGCAGGACTCTATGTTGCCGTAAGGTGAGCATTCAGTGCCAACTTCTCGGTCTCATATTTCGGAAAGTACCGAGCCTAAATTTTTTTTTATGCTATTACACTTAGAAAAAATGTGCTATTTCTATAAAAAAAACTATTTTTTTTTTTCAAAATATTCGGGGCACTGAGGTAGTAAACGTATATATACGTTTGGACTGTTTACGAGTTAAAAAAATATATATACAATGGACCCCCGAGTTTCGGTCACCTCGGAAATCGTACAGTTATGTAAGAATAATATTGTAAGTGTATTTTTAGGGGTGTGAAATGGACTAACCTACTTGATATTATTCCTTAAGGGAGTAAATTCGTTCGGTAATGGCCCTTGAGCAGCCTTCTGGAATGAATTTTGACCGAAACTTGGGGTCCACTGTACGTATACTGTACAGTCTCTTCACTTAATGATGGAGTTGCGTTCCTAAGACCACGCCAGTAAATAAATTTGTGACTAAGTGAGGAGCATACGTACTATAATGTTAATGGGTTTGTGTCAACTGTCTTTGTAAGTTAATTTTAAGTTTGCCCACAATGCTCTGCATATAAGGGGCTTTTGGCATGTACACCTCATTACTACAACTCCTTGTACATCTTTGTATCATGTCACAATAAACTATTATTATTATTATTATTATTATTATTGTTTTAATGTCACTTTTGCATCATTTATAACATTTTTAGTATATTTTTAAATGTTTATACAGTAGTGTACTGTACAGTGGAACTCCGGATTTCATCCTTAATCCACTGATAAGACCTTCTATATTATGTTTGGCAACAGAGCAGGTGATCCACAATTAAACATTAAGATCAACACTACACCTATTGCTAAACATAATGAGGGCAAGTTCCTGGGCCTTCACCTTGACAGCAGCCTGAAATTCAGCACCCATATCCAACACATAACAAAGAAAGTGTCCAAAACTGTGGGGATCCTCTGTAAGATACGGTATTATGTACCACAATCAGCCCTACTCACACTATACTACTCACTCATCTATCCCTACCTCACATATGCCATTTGTGCATGGGGATCAACAGCAATTACCCAGCTAAAGCCAATAATAACCCAACAAAAAGCCGCAGTAAGAATTATCACGCAATCCAATGCTAGGCAGCACCCCCCCCCCCACCACTCTTCAAAGACCTAAACCTACTCACTGTTCAGAACATCCATACTCACTACTCTGCTATCTACATTTATAGAACCATAAATTCCAACTTTAACCCTGAGCTAAAACACTTTCTTGACAGTTGTGACAGGACCCATAGACATAATACCAGACATAAACATCTCTTTGACATTCCCCGTGTCCGACTAAATCTATACAAAAATTCAATGCGCATAAAAGGGCCTAAAATCTGGAACTCCCTGCCTGAAAACTCTAGAATTGCAGACACAACCTCCATCTTCAAAAGCACCGTTAAAAAACATCTTATCTCACTTACGCACCCAACCGGTAGCTAACCACATGAAAACTACTTTATCTTGCACATATCCACAGAATAATACACTTATTGATATCTGTGATTCCTCTTAATTTGCACATGACTAACCAAAATTCTAATACAACTATTGCTTCATAATTCTTAAGCTAGTCATAAATTTGCCTAAGACACTCCAATATAGAAACGGTATTATGCCAATACATCACCTTTACCATTAATATATAAACTAATTGTTAAATTCTTAAATGTTTAAATTTAAGTACCTCAATTTTGTAAACCTAGTTAATCACTACAATTACCTAACCTTACTATCAGTATAATCATTGTGTCACTATTGAGTAAGACCTATCATAAGACTGCCTGAAAAGCCTAGGCATACCTATGCATATTATTGGCCATCTTGTAATATCTACTTCATAAAATGTATAATTATAGTACACCCCTTTTTGTATATTACTAGACATAAAGAATTTGAATTTGAATTCCAGAAGTTCGGTCTAAATCCAAGAAGGACGAAAATTGAAATAATATTTCCCATAAAAAATAATGTAAATACAATTAATCCATTCCAGACACCCAAAAATATTAAACTCCGCTGGATTGCGTGTGGCCAGCAGTAACAGCCTGGCTGATCAGGCCCTGATCAACCATGAGGCCTGGTCACAGACCGGGCCGCAGGGGCGTTGACCACTGAACCCTCTCCAGGTATACTCCAGGTAAACTCCAGGTAAACACCTCTACAACACAATTATCATCAAATATTTGTTAAGTTATACCATGAATTAAGCTCCTGGACTTCACCTTACGAAACAAAGTAAATGTGATAGTAATTATGAACAAGGTAGATTATAGTGGAAAAATAACATTAGTATTAGAACAAACTCTGAGATACATTAATATCAATAAAGTCTTCCTTGTACCAACGTTTCTTCACAATTATGGGGGCGAAATGTTAATTCACGACTGTAAAATTTACCCACATAATTTCTCACAAGGCCAATGGACTGATTGATAGGCCTAGGGACTTACTGATAGTGTCAGTAGAGTTACTGAATCCCTATATAATATACTTGTGTAGTATATCGTAGTTAGTATCAGCTATATTATATACAGTGGACCCTCGCTATTCGAACACTCCAAAACTCACCCTCATTCCAGAATGCTGTTCAAGTGCCGTTACCAAACGAATTTGTTCCCATAAGGAATAATGTAAATTAGATTAGTCCATTTCAGACCTCCAAAAATACACTTACAAAAGCCCCTACAAAAATACACTTACATAATTGTTCGAGTTGGGAGCTGCTCGTAAGTAGAGGTGCCACTGTATATAGTTACCAACCGCCTTGTGTGTTTCACTACGACCGTCCATATCTCCAGAACACCCACCCAACAATAGGCCTAGAGACCTAGTGATAGGCCTAGGGACTTACTGATAAGCCTAGGGCCTGATACTAAATGGTGCCCCCTCACGCATGCGCATGACGTACATGGAACATCCATCAAAAGCAACAAACAGACGTGGCTGTACGTTAATGCCAGGTGAGGGGTGCAAGTGATCATTTAAACATGGCTGACTGACATTCAATCACCAGCTACTGCCAGATGTACAACTACGAAGCGTCATTCTAATTATACTGACAGTACCTGACCATCATATCAACTGCAGCAGTGTTAATGGGAGGGAAACACAGGAGAAACCAATAAATCTACAAACAAACTCCAGGAACTCAGGTTATACCAGCGGTTCTCTCTCAGTGCTAAATGTTGGAAAGAAGTGAATAGTTAACCAACCAAGGATATTTTTAATGGTGGACTTCCATATTAATGACCAGTGTACATAGGAGAAAACGCCAAATCTAACGACAAAACTCCAAGGAATCTGTCAGGGGCAGTAGCCGTTTTTTTCCCTCACTGCTTTTAAAAATGGCTGACACATCAACTCTACGAGGTATAGCAACAACGACGAGCCCCGCTAAATGGGACTAATGGGGCTGTGTACGGACATCGCCTTTGAAAAACTTCTTTTTACACTGCCAGGATGGAAATGAGTTAGAAGTGTGATAGGGGAAGCCGGACTATGAAGTGAGGAGTGATGGGAGTTTACGAAGTAAGGGGACAAGTGAGGGGTAATCCGGGTATGTGATAACAGAAAATTTGCTAGTAACCAGTGGTGATTTCTAGAGTAGATACTAGGCATTAGTAGGTGTCTGATAGGATCAGTGGTTTCTTTTTAATAAAAAGTAAAGAAAAGAAAACAAATTTTTGTTGTGAAGTGATAGAGTGAGGAGTAACTATGGCTGGCATCAGAGGGGTTCAGGCTGCCATAATGATATTTATCATTATTGTGCATTTCTCGGAAGAAGGAAATCAGTCATGGGGTCTGGAAAAGGTGAATGAGGTGATAGCTCCCTGGAAAGTGAAAGCCCAACAGTGGCCATCATACCAGAAACGTAAGTGCCACTATCGCCGCAAGGTGTGGCAACCTCACATCTCCAAAACAAAACAGTGGCGCACAGCTTTTATAGTGGCGCTATTAAGTGGCGATATTCTACTAATCCAGGACCTCAATCTATGGTACAGTTGCAAAACAGACAGATAAGCCATGGTGATAATGACGGTTTAGTTGCTAGTAATGATAACCTTAACGCTATAGGTAATGCACAGACCATAGAAACATTATTATCTCAGACACCACCAGACATTTGTATACACTGTACTAAGGTACGAAAGAAGAACAGTAAACTTACCGGTTGTAAATTGTGTAAAGGTTGGGTGCATAATGGATGTGTGTTCAATTATGGTAATGGTGCCAGATTTCATTTTGTTTGTAACAAATGCACTTTGGCACAGTTACCCTTTAGCAATGATGACATTCATTTTCCTATTTTTAATGCTAATGACCCCTTGCCATTTATTGATGATTATGATTGTCTTAGGAAAACAGGCCTTCACTTTATTCATGTCAACGCAAGATCACTTCTTCCAAAATTGGCAGAGATTAGGATTCTAGCTAACAGAACTAGAGCGGCAGTTATATCCATCTCGGAATCCTGGTTGGATGATACGGTGACTGACGACGAGGTCAAAATAGAAGGTTACAATATAAAACGCTTAGATAGGAATAGAAAAGGTGGTGGGGTATGTGCCTACATAAAGAACGACTTAGCCTATAATCCAAGACCTGATTTAAATGACAATAAACTGGAGATTCTATGGATTGAAGTGTTGCTACCCAAGACCAAACCCATCTTAGTAGGAACTAGTTATCGCCCTCCCACCCATGACCAGTTCTTAGAGGACTTTTCGAGAGTCTTGTCAGGACTTGATAACAATGACGAGACAGTAATACTAGGAGACTTCAACATCTGTTTTCAACAGCAAAATAACGGGCTATGTAAAAGATATAAACAAATTCTGGATTTAAATAGTTACACGCAACTAATTAATACACCAACCCGGATCACACAGTTCTCAGCCACCCTAATTGACCACATACTTTGTAACCGTCCTGAGAACATTAGTCAGTCAGGGGTCATTACCACAGGTCTTAGTGATCATTTTATCATTTACTGTACCAGGAAAATTACTAGGGAACGGATAGGCCTACACAAGACAATAAAAGTTAGGTCAACTAGAAACTACAGTAAAGAAACACTGGTAAATATGCTACACAATTGTGACTGGACAGTGATAACAAGTTGCACGGACGTAAATGATGCCTGGGAAAAATTCAAAACAATGTTCACTGCCATCCTTGATAATATTGCACCAGTTAAAGAGGTTAGGATTAAACGAAGAACTGAACCCTGGATGACTACTGAGATATTAGATAATATGAAATTCAGAGACCAGTTGATAAAAAGATTTAAGGCAACCAGACAGGATATTGCAGCACTAAATGAATTCCAAAGGGTGAGGAACAGAGTGCAGAGGCTCATAAAAGGCGCAAAGGCAAGACACTATTGCTCAAAGATCGAAGAGTACAAGAATAACCCTAGAAAGCTCTGGCAACAACTCAAACAGTTGGGGTATAGCCATAAACCCTTAGATAGATCTAACATAGTTATACATGTCGATAACGAGGTATGCCACGAAACAACTAAAGTGGCAAATTGTTTTAATTCATACTACACAACTGTCGCATCAACACTAGTAAGTAAGCTACCAGCTGCATCAAATACCTTTAACACAGACTCTGATAAATTTAAAACATACTATACCAATAAAGGAGTAACTCCAAACAGTTGTCAACTAGTAAGTGTATCTCATGACTTCGTGCAAAAAGAACTAAGCAGGTTAAACCCAATTAAGAACACGGCCCAGATAACATCCCGTCTAAGTTCCTAAAAGATGGTGCTCTAAACTGGCAATCCCATTGCTCACATAATAAATTTGTCCATCACCACTAATACAGTGCCAGAGGGGTTCAAGGAGGCCAGAGTTACTCCTATCTTCAAGAAAAATAGTAGGTCTGATGTCAGCAACTATAGACCTGTTAGTATACTCAGTGTAATATCCAAAATTCTAGAGAGGGCGGTGTACTGTCAAGTAGTTAAATATCTTAGTGACAACAACATTCTTCATAGTTACCAATCAGGCTTTAGGAGCTCTTACTCAACCGACACCTCCTAATTAATCTGATGGATTACATGAGAACTGAAATGTCGATAGGAACCTCATAGGAATTGTAACTTTAGACTTGCAAAAGGCCTTGATACTGTCAACCACAATATATTATGTAAGAAACTTCAAGCTATCGGCATAGGTTCCACAGACTGGTTTAAGTCCTATCTTAGCAACAGGAAACAAATTGTCAAAATCAACAAAACGGAATCAGAACCACTGCCGATAGCATGTGGAGTTCCCCAAGGTAGTATTCTGGGTCTTTTATTCCGTGTTATGTAAATGATATGCCCATCAGTGTCAAGTGCAAACTCCACTGTATGCGGATGACAGTGCTCTGTTAGTGTCAGGTAAAGACCCACAAGATATATCTAATGTATTAACACTGGAACTAGAGTCCTGCAGCAAATTGTTAGTAGACAACAAACTATCGTTACATCTCGGGAAAACAGAAGCCATACTCTTTGGCATGAAATATAAACTGAGAAGGGTAAATAATTTTAATGTCCGGTGTAATGGGGAATCCATCACTTCAGTTTCCTCAGTAAAATATCTGGGAATCCCCTTTGACCCATGCATGTCAGGAGAATTGATAGGGAACAGTGTAGTAAAGAAAGCGAATGCCAGACTGAAGTTCTCTACAGACAAGCACAGTGTCTACCTACTGAGGCTCGCAGGACCCTATGTCTAGCCTTATACAATGTCATATGGACTACCTTGCTCTTCATGGTACTCTGCCTTGACAAAAAAACTGAAAGATAAACTGCAAATCACCCAGAACAAAATGGTAAGATTCATCCTGGACCTGGGCCCAAGATTCATCTGGACCTGGGTCCAAGATTCATCTGGACCTGGGCCAAGATTCATCATGGACCTGGGTCAAGATTCATCATGGACCTGGGTCCAAACATCTGGACCTGGTCCAAGTCATCTGGACCTGGGCCCAAGATTCATCATGGACCTGGGTCCAAGATTCATCATGGACCTGGGTCCAAGATTCATCCTGACCTGGGTCCAATTCATCCTGGACCTGGGCCAAGTCATCCTGGACCTGGGTCCAAGAGTTCATCCGGACCTGGGTCCAAGATTCATCTGGACCTGGGCCCAAGATTCATCTGGACCTGGGTCAAGATTCATCCTGACCTGGGTCAGATTCATCTGGACCTGGGTCCAAGATATCATGGACCTGGTCAAGAGACATAGGCCAGGATGAATTCAACAATGGATATGCTGAATATTGAAGACAGAGTAAACAACTAAATTAAATCAAGTTATAAAATTGCTCACAAACAGTGTCCAGAATATCTTGCTGCCAATTGTCAAGGCTGAACAAAGCAGTCATAGTACTAGGGAGGCACAACTTGTAGTTCCCACAGTCAGTGGCAGGCTTCAAACACCTTTGATTGTACAGCAAAAAGGAATGGAACAGACTGCCTGCACATGTCAAAGCCAGTCATAGCATCAGCCAGTTCAAGAAGAGAACCAAAAAGTACCTAATGAATGTAGCGACAGAAAGGTACCTAATGAATGTAGCGACAGTAAGGTACCTAATGAATGTAGCGACAGAAAGGTACCTAATGAATGTAGCGACAGAAAGGTACCTAATTAATGTAGCGACAGAAAGGGAGGAGAATGATTTTTAATTTTTTTAGTTAACACACATGTATATGTAAATAACTCTTTTTACCTTATTCCTAGTATACATATATCCTTTATAATATAACAACATATATATCCTACAATGTAAAAATTAAGGTATAAAAGGACCCCAATGGAAATAAGTCACTCTGACTTATTTGTGTTATCCTGGAGGGTTTTCTACACATATGCTGCTATGTATGATAATCTATGTAACTGTATTTGTGTATACCTGAATAAACTTACTTACTTAGGGATGGGTTTATAGGCCTAGAGACTGACTGATAGGCCTATTGATTCAGTGGCTATTTTAAAAAAGCTGGAATTAGTCGAATTTTGTGAAAAAAAATAGATCAAATTACACTTAAAGGCCTATTGTTGTGGTTAAATAGGCTTTCTCAGCAAAATAGGCCTCAAAGTGGGTGACACTGACGGTCCAGTAGGCCTATGGATGAGTTGAACCAGCCTAGCATGGCCCAGTAGGCCTACCCAAGTGCTTTCTTACGTTCACACTCATCATACTACAAAATACATTATCATAATCATCACCATCATCATCATCATTATCATCACCATCATCATTATCATAATTATAATTATTTAATACATTTAAAATAATCTGAGGAGTCCAGAGGCTGTGTCCACATCCCCTTCATATATCACCGATTTCCTCGCCCCCAGGAAAGTTTTAGGGGTATTTGGGGGCCAGGGGTGATAGCTAAGGGGCATGGGCATGGGCACGAGTGGGCAGGTGGGCCATTAAGGGTGAAATAAGGGGGAAAATAGTCAAAATAGTGACTCACCTTCAGTCTTGTTTATACTTGTGATGGCGTCTACAAGATGGCCGCCTCTCTGATACTTCTCTAGATGTCTTCAGTTGAAGATGTCTTGGCTGCCTTATTATCTCTCCCTGGGCATCTACAGATACTCTTAGATACTCGTATCTATTGGTATATTCGCACGGTATTTGTTGGTGTAGTTTGGGGTGCCTCTGTGAGGGCGTAATGAGGGTTTGGCTGGAAGGGTAGATGACTATACGTTGGCTATCTACCTCTCGGTGTCTCCCTCCTCGGGAGATTATGCTCATTATCTCGCTAATCTGGCACACACTCGCTTTTATCCCATTGTTCATTCGTATCTACGATATTTGTTCTAGTCACGTCACTTAACTTACACTGTGAGATGTCTCGATCTCTCGATGTCTCCCTCACCCCCGTCTCTCACTATCTCAACTTGGAGATACTCACATTTAGTCATCTAGGTAAAAAGATACTACATTTTTTTTCCTTCATTTTCACTCGTATGTAGATTTTCCTAGCAATGACTTCGATGGCGCTTAAGTTGTCTCCATCCAACCGGAACGTAAGGTGGCGGAGTAACTTATTTCACTTTTTTTAAGGTCATGTAAGGCCTTACACTCGCTTATCTATTACCTGTCTACTTCTAGCACCGCTTCTAACCCCCACGGTAGAGTTAGAAATGGATTATAGGCCTATAAATTGTTAAATAAGCCTAAACTCACCTCACTCAATACACATCTTCAAATGCACCCACAAAATCCTAGATAATTTCTAGCATAGGCCTATTTAGACTTTTTTCAACTAGGCACCGGCACTAGGAGGCCTACTAGATCACCACGTGGTTAGGAAAACTAGGAAAACACGCTAGACGAGGCCTAAAAACACACAAATCCGTGGTCCAGCGCCTCGATTTTCTTTGTAGACGCCAGTGGGTAAATCCTTCATAAATCCCTTTCTAGCCGCAGCTAGCTGCTAGAAATGAGATTTCACCTAGCTGGAGGATAGGGAAGTAGGTGAGCTGGTTGGTGACGACGTGAGGGTGTGGGTTCCTACCTGCTGGCTCAGGAGACGAAAATCATGGCCCCAGGTGATAGGGTACCTGTTGGAGGAGAGGAATCAGGGTCCTGTTAAATCCCGTCTAAAATCCCGATGCCTAGGCCTAACCTATGGAATCTAGGTGGGAAGGTAGGCCATGGAGAAGGAGTAGGCCTCCTAGAAGGCTAGGTGAGGCTAGATAAACTAGAAGTTAGATAAAAGAATTGGCAACTCAATTGAACCTGTCTTAACGATGCCTTACAGCACCTGCACCATGCCAAGACCCTACATTATTTACCCTTCTAAATCACCCTACCAACCTGCCAAGCCATTTTCACCCCTACCACACACAAAGCCATTAATTCCCCACCACCACAGTGCTAATAAAACCCAATTAGACCCCAAAAAAGACCCAAAATGGCAAAAACCTGCCACAACCCAACACGTTCCGGCAACCCTAATGGAGCATGCCACCACACCCATCACTATATATTTTCCTTTTTAAGCCTTAATTACCAATTAAACACACTAATTATGGGTAATTAGGGTGAGGAATATGTTAAATAATAGTTAGGAAGGAATTGGGGTGATTTATAAAGGATTTATCGAGAAAATAGGAATACTGTGAGACAATATGCAAGGGAGATGTTGTGGTGGTGATGGTGGTGGTGGTAGTGGTGGAGGTGGTGATGGTGGTGGTGGTAGTGGAGGTGGTGATGGTGGTGGTGGAGTGGAGGTGGTGATGGTAGTGGTGGTAGTGGTGATGGTGGTGGTGGAGGGTAGTGGTGATAGTGGTGGTGGTAGTGGTGGAGGTGGTGATGGTGGTGATGGTGGTGTGTGGTAGTGGTGGAGGTGGTGATGGTAGTGGTGGATGTAGTAGTGATGGTGGTAGTGGTGATGGTGGTGGTGGTGATGGTGGTGGCGGAGGTAATGGTAGTGGTGATGGTGGTGGTGATGGTGGTGGTAGTGGTGATGGTAGTGGTGTGGTAGTGGTGATGGTGATGGAGGTGGTGGTGGTAGTGATGGTAGTGGTGGTGGTGGTGGTAGTGGTGCTGGTGGTGGTGATGGTGGTGGTAGTGGTGATGGTAGTGGTGGTGGTAGTGATGGTGGTGGCGGAGGTGGTGGTAGTGGTGGCAGTGGTGGTGGTGATGGTGGTGGTGGTCTTGGTGGTGATGGTAGTTGTGGTGGTAGTGATGGTAGAGGTGGTGGTGATGGTGGTAGTGGTGGTGGTGATGGTGGTGATAGTGATGGTGATGATAGTGATGGTGGTGGTAGTGGTGGTGGTGGTGGTAGTGGTGATAGCAGTAGTAGTGGTATAAGTGGTAGTAGTGATAGTAGTTGTAGTGGTAGTAGTTGTAGTAGTGGTAGTGGTAGTGGTAGCACGTTGAGAGACAACACAATAAGTGTCAGGAGCCCAAGATTGTTCAACTGCCTCCCAGCATACATCAGGGGATTACCAACAAGCCCCTGGCTGTCTTCAAGCAGGCACTGGACAGGCACCTCAAGTCGGTACCTGATCAGCCAGGCTGTGGTTCGTACGTTGGACTGCGTGCGGCCAGCAGTAACAGCCTGGTTGATCAGGCTCTGGTCCAACAGGAGGCCTGGTCACAGACCGGGCCGCGGGGGCTGACCCTGGAATTCTCTCAGGTAGACTCCAGGTAGTGGTAGTGGTAGTAGTTGTAGTAGTGATAGTGGTGGTAGTGAAATAAATGGTATAAAATACCGAAACAATGGAAAAATAAACACATAAGCAGTATAAGAACAAAGAAAGAAGGAACACTGCAGCAGGCCTACTGGCCCATGCAGGGGACGGGTCCAAGTCTC
Organism: Cherax destructor; assembly: GCA_009830355.1. NCBI lineage: Eukaryota > Metazoa > Arthropoda > Malacostraca > Decapoda > Parastacidae > Cherax > Cherax destructor. Next base: position 20,105 of record WNWK01030395.1, read on the forward strand.
CCACCGGCAAGCCAATGCCCCGACCCAGCCAGGTCAGGTTACATCCACTTAAGGAAGGAGCACGGCATCTGACCTAGTAGCACAAACTAGTCAGGACCAACTCACACCCACCCGCACCCACTCTTATATTTATCTAGCCTATTTTTATAACTACACAACGTTTTAGCCTCTATAACTGTACTGGGGGTTTGTTCCACTCATCGACAACTCTAACCAAACCAATGCTTCCATATCCCCCCTGAATCTGAATTTATCCAACTTAAGCCATTCTGGAGTCCCGTCAAGGGAACCCTTCACACTAATTCCCAAAGCAGCTCAGGGACTGCGACCACTCGTGACCACTGGTAAGACCTGATGTATATCCTGCACAGTTTTGCTCTCTTGGAAGACCTGATGTAGATTATCCCGCACGGTTCTGATCTCTTGGAAGACCTGATGTAGATTATCCCGCACGGTTCTGCTCTCTTGGTAAGACCTGATGTAGTTTATCTCGCACAGTTTTGCTCTCTTAGTAAGACCTGATGTAGATTATCCCGCAAGTTTTGCTCTCTTAGTAAGACCTGATGTAGATTATCCCGCACAGTTCTGGTCTCTAGTTTTCACACTGGGCATACATGTGCTGGAAAACATACACTGCAGCAGGCCTACTGGCCCAAAAAAGCAGGTCTTTCTCTAAACCATGTATCAGAAATCTGAAGGTGTAGGTACTGAATGTTTACTCTCAGGAGTCGTAGAATTTGAGGGGACGTTACTAAAGCTGTGGATGGAAGATAGGAATAAATAAAGAGAATATAAATTATGTGCTGAAAATACCCAGCCAAGGCAGCATTCGCAGCAATAGTAATAGTATAATAAATAATAATATGTCTATTTCTGCAAGTACATGTACAAGGTATACAGGTCTAACTGACATCAATGACATACTACTATATAGAAAGTCAATTTAGGTCAATTTTGTCCCAGGATGCGACCCCCACCAGTCGACTAACACCCAGGTACCCATTTTACTGTTGAGTGAACAGGGGCAACAGGTGTAAGGAAATACGCCCAATGTTTCCACTCTTTCAAGGAATCGAACCCGGACCCTCATCGTGTGAAGCGAGAGTTTTCCTACCAGGCAAATGTATTCAAGTTAGACAGATTTAGATTTAGAATGTATATAGGGAGTGCTGGTTGAGCAACAGGGTTGAAGATGAGTTGAACAAACAAGTAGTGTAAAGTTGGTGGGTAAGACTTGGATCTGCTAGTGTGGGCCAGTAGGCTTACTGCAGTGGTAGTGATTGTGGTGGTGGAGTGTGGGTGGCAGTGATGGTGGTGGAGTGTGGTTGGTAGTGATGGTGGTGGAGTGTGGGTGTCAGTGATGGTGGTGGTGTGGTTGGTAGTGATGGTAGGGATGATGGTGGTGGAGTGTGGTTGGTAGTGATGGTGGTGATGGTGGTGGAGTGTGGTTGTTAGTGATGGTAGGGGTGATGGTGTTGGAGTGTGGTTGGTAGTGATGGTGGTGGAGTGTGGTTGTTAGTGATGGTAGGGATGTTGTGTTGGAGTGTGGTTGGTAGTGATAGTGGTGGAGTGTGGTTGGTAGTGATGGTGGTGGAGTGTGAGTGGCAGTGATGGTGGTGGTGTGGTTGGTAGTGATGGTGGTGGAGTGGTTGTTAGTGATGGTAGGGATGATGGTGTTGGAGTGTGGATGGTAGTGATGGTGGTGGAGTGTGGTTGGTAGTCATGGTAGGGATGATGGTGGTGGAGTGTGGTTGGTAGTGATGGTGGTGGAGTGTGGGTGGTAGTGATGGTGGTGGAGTGTGGGTGGCAGTGATAATGGTGGAGTGTGGTTGGTAGTCATGGTAGGGATGATGGTGGTGGAGTGTGGTTGGTAGTGATGGTGGTGGAGTGTGGGTGGTAGTGATGGTGGTGGAGTGTGGGTGTCAGTGATGGTGGTGGAGTGTGGTTGGTAGTCATGGTAGGGATGATGTGTGTGTGTGTGGTTGGTAGTGATGGTGGTGGAGTGTGGGTGGTAGTGATGGTGGTGGAGTGTGGGTGGCAGTGATTGTGGTGGAGTGTGGGTGGCAATGATGGTGGTGGAGTGTGGTTGGTAGTGATGGTGGTGGAGTGTGGTTGCTAGTGATGGTAGTGATGGTGGTGGAGTGTGGTTGCTAGTGATGGTAGTGATGGTGGTGGAGTGTGGTTGCTAGTGATGGTTGTGATGGTGGTGGTGGAGTGTGGTTGGTAGTGATGGTGGAGTGTTGTTGGTAGGGATGGTGGAGGTGGTTGGTAGTCACGGTAGGGATTGTAGTGATGGAGTGTGGTTGGTAGGGATGGTGGTGATGGAGTGTGGTTGGTAGGGATGGTGGTGATTGTGTGTGGTTGGTAGTGATGGTAGGGATGGTGGCTTGGTATCGTACCCTGCCAGGTTACAGCTCCGTTAATACTTGCCTTATTTATTATATTTACGTAGAGTTCAATCTAAAAATAATGAAGAGGAAATTACATTCACCATAGCTCGCTCCCCATATGTCTTCCCAGTACAGTATAGGTGTGATGGACCGGCGATAGTTGTTAAAATTATTCAACTTCACCTTATATCTAAAGCTCAGGGTTCTGTTGATAATGGTATGTAAAAATACCGACAAGTTAAGGGGCTGCCACCTCGAATACCCCCCCCCCCCCCCCCCCCCCCCCCCCCCCCCCCCCCCCCCCCCCCCCCCCCCCCCCCCCCCCCCCCCCCCCCCCCCCCCCCCCCCCCCCCCCCCCCCCCCCCCCCCCCCCCCCCAAAAAAAAAAAAAAAAAAAAAAAAAAAAAAAAAAAAAAAAAAAAAAAAAAAAAAAAAAAAAAAAAAAAAAAAAAAAAAAAAAAAAAAAAAAAAAAAATCGTCCTAACACATTAACTCCCCTGTGAGTCACAGAGCCCTCTCCAGATCCAGTTTTTCACTTTTAGTGTGTATGTGTGTGTGTTTGCGTATCTGTGTGTGTGTGTGTGTGTGTGTGTGTGTGTGTGTGTGTGTGTGTGTGTGTGTGTGTGTGTGAAGCGAACACTGTTTTTAGAGTGATCTTACCTGGCGTCTCAGAGGGTGCTGTGACGGACTCCTCAACCTTGCTTACCTGCCACTCCTCTCGTCTTATCATCCCCATCCCTTAATTTAGAAACAAACAAGGCAAGTATCTTCTCTCAGTTGCAACACAAAAATCCTCTTGAGCGTCCTCCCCCCTACTCCCTCTCCGTCTTCGTCACCAGACGGGAAAAAAAATGATTTCATTCATACAAAAAGGGGAATGAAGAATTTAAAACAGATTTAAATCCGGAAGAAAATATTTCTTATTCGGAACTCTAAAAATATCTGCATATTTAAGTAAAGTTTCGTATCGTTGTGATGTATATGTTTTTATATGAGTGTTTACTTAGGTCAACAGGAGAGGTCCTGGACCTGGCATGAGGTCCTCGTGAGATGAG
>WNWK01030396.1:0-23548 GCA_009830355.1 Cherax destructor
AAAACCTAAAACTTTTAAAAAAGAACACCACATATTTGTGTTACATAAAGAACTCACACCAAATATAAACCCCTCCACTTTCCCTCACCCCTTAATGGGGCCCTACCCCACAAAAAGATACTTTTTTAAATCCCTTTTTCATATCCCCCCATGTAAAATTCATGCAATGGCCCAGTCGGGAATTTTTAACCAGTAAAACAAAATAACCTTTTTTTAAAATCTTTTTAAAATCTTCTAAAACCACCTACCACCCTTTAAACTAAATAATATTCTGAAAATTAAAAATGCTCAATGATTTTCCTATAAGTTAATTTTTTTTACTAAATTTCCTTTTACTATTTTTCCCCCATACCCTAAAAAAAAACCCATATTAAAATTATTTTAAAATGCTCTGTTTTCCTAAAGAAAATTTCAATTTTACTATTAATACAAATACAAATTTTATTTCATTGCTAGTTTACATAGGTTATGTTTTACAATCTAAATTGAAGTAAGGAGAGCCACTGGCATGCCTGGCATTAGGGGCAGCAATCTAATGGTTATAGACTAGGAACATAATATTAGAAAATTGAGGAGTTTGTTTTTTAGATCATTCAAATTCAATATGATGATAATAAATCAAATTACAATATGATGATATTACATTGTAACAAGTGTTTAGTAGGATAGTAATATAATAGTAAAAATTGAAATTATTTTAAGGAAAATAACATTGAGCTTTTTTTGAAAGTAATTTAAGTATGATATTTAGTTTGGGGTAGTAGGTTTAAAAATATAAAATTGAAATTATTTTATGGGAAAATAACATTGAGCTTTTTTTGGAATTTACAGTATGAGTATTTATTTAATTTTATAAGAAAATAACATTGAGCATTTTGAAAGTGATTTACAGTATGATTATTTAGTTTAGGTTAGTAGGGGTTTTTTTGAGTAGAGTCTTAAATTGATTTTCAGAGAAGGTTTTTTTAGTATTTACTGGTAATGAATTCCAGATTCTGGAGCCGTTTATGTGCATAGAATTCTTACATAGGTGATATGGACAGGGGGTATATAAAAAAGTGATCTGTGTTTAGTGTTGTGGTCATGGGTCCTATGGTTGGTGAGGAAAATTTTTTGAGCGGAGGGTTTAAAATTAGAATGTAGAGTTCTATTATGTATGGGCCAAAATTGGGGAAATGTTTTTTTATAGTGAGTAGTTTTAGGCTTTTGAATATTGGTGGAGTATGCTGTCAGGGGGGGAATTTTTTTTTGACTGCACCCTTTTTGCTGGGTTTTAGGGTCTAAGGTGATTTATTGTTGTTGATCCCCATGCACAGATTCCATAGGTGAGATAGGGGTAGATGAGTGAGTGTATAGTGCAAGGAGAGCTGATTGAGGCACATAGTAGCGATCTTTGATAATATGCCCTGTCTTTGAGATTTCTTGAAATTTGTTGTATGTGTTTGGAATTTAAGGCTACTGTCAATGTGGATTCCTAGGAATTTTTCCTCTGTGAGTCTTGTGATGGGTGAACCATTGAGCATTATGTTAAGTGGAACATTTGTGGCTCTTTTTCCCAAAACCCGTATGAAGTAGGTTTTGTCAGTATTTAGAGTAAGTTTATTAGTCATCCATGTTGAAATTTTCGTAATTCGGCATTAACAGTATTGGCCAGTAGCCCGGGATTTGGGTGAGAGAAGACATACATTGTGTCATCTGCAAATAATATGGGTTTGAGTAGTTTTGATGCATTCGTAGGTCATTGATGTAAATGAGGAATAAGAGTGGACCCAGTACACTTCCCTTGAGGGACTCCGACTAATTTGTTGTGTGGAAAAAATTCGGGCCCCTTTTTGTACATGGAGCTTTGTTACTGAGGTATGACTTTAGTAGTTGAGCGAGTGTCCCTTATACCATAGTGTGCTAATTTTGTGAGCAGTAAATCATGGTCGACCGTAATACCATCCTACTAAACACTTGTTACAATGTAAATCATATTGTTTTTGAACAATGGATATCATCATATTGTAATTTGAACAATCTAATATTTAAATAAAACAAACTCAATCAATTCTCTAATATTATGTACATAGTCTGTAAGCTATTACAATAAGCTGCCTTTAATGCCATGCCATGTCAGTGGCCCCTCCTTTTCACTTCAGTTAATGATTGTAATTACAAAATCTATGTAAACTTGCAATGAAAAAAAATTTGAATTTGAAATTTGAATTTATAAATTAAAGTGTAAATATTTCATTTATAAATTAAAGTGCAAATATTTCTTATTTATAAATTGCGTACATTGTTTCAGTGTGAATACTTTGGGGGTTTTGTTGCCTCCACCACCATCACCACTATGTACAGCCCTTATAAACCCAAAAATAACACTAAAAAAAATACAGTGAGCCTCCGGTTCTCATGATTAATCATTCCAGAGGGGATGAACACCGAATTAAACGAACTCCGAATCTATTTTTTTCCGAAGAAATAATGAAACAAAATCCGTTTCAGACACCCAAAAGTATTAAAATAAAATATTTTTTTACATTAAATATACATTAAATTACACAGAAAACAATGAGACATGAAGAATAAAACAATAATAACATGTCACTTACATTTCTTGAAGAGTTGTTGATGTGTGGAAGATGGGTGAGGGGAGAGGATGGAAGAGTTGTTTTGTTTGGGAAGGGAAAACCCCCTTTCCCTAAAGACTTCAGGTACCAAGTCCTTTCCTTGGTTACTTTCCTTTTTTGTTTTTAATGCTAAAAGGACCAGTGGAGAGTCACTGGGCCCCCGTTGCCCAAAAGTGTTCCAGAGTTCTGTTTTGGCGAATGTTTGGGAAAAGTGCCGTGACTGGGCTGGCTGGCCCCTGGCTGGCTGACTGGCTGGGGTTGCTGACCATCTGGCTGGCTGGTGGGTTTGCTGACCAGCTGGCTGGCTGGCTGGGAAAAGCTGGCTGGCTGGATGGAGGGGTGGCCAGCTGGCTGGGTTGTGACCATCTGGCTTTGGTTTACTGAACAGCTGGCTGGCGAACAGCTGGCTGGCTGAACAGCTGGCTGGCTGGAGGAGAGCTGGCTGGCTGGGGAGAGCTTTTTGGTTTGGGTTGGGTGGGAAAAGCCAGCTGACTGGGCGGCTGACTGACTGACTGGCGGCTGGCTGACTGACTGACTGACTGACTGAGTCTTTTTTCACAGGAAACATAAATACAATATACATAGTGTAAAAATTTCCTAGGATAGGAGAATATAATAATAATACTTTTTTTGAGACATGGGACAATGTTACATGGTTGGGTAGACAAGATACATAGTTATTGATGAGATGTACTTAAAAACCCCTAATATGCTGTGCATTGGGGCATTCTTAGGGCTAATTTTAATTATAATTATGTAGTCTAATACATAATAATTATTGAAGCATTGGGGCCAGTCACATAAAGAGCCTCAGTCTTATCACTAATCTAATTACAGGTAATTTGATGAGGTGAGGGTCCTTATCTTATTATTATCACTAAACTAATTAATGCTGACATTTGATGAGGGTACACCGCTTTGCTTTATTTGTTTTCAGTTTTATCTGTCTGTCTCACTGCTTTCTCTGTCTGCTGTATATCTGTGAGAGATCCAACATATATTACAAGACTGAGTCACTGCTTCAAAATCTGAGTCCTGACAAAATATTATTTGCCAGTCTAGTTTTTTTTGTATCCTAGGAAATTTTTTACACTATGTATAATTGAATGTGTCCGGTGGACAGACAGACAGACAGTTCCTGCCCGCCCGCCCGCTCGCCCACCCCCCCCGCCATTAGAGAGTTCTTGAAGAATCACTAATTCTACAACTGCATAAGCCTTATAGGTAAGACTTGGGAGGGAGTGACTTCCGGACTTTGAATTTTGGTTTTGAGACCATTGTGGCCAGGTTGTTTCCAACAGAGGATTTTGAAGGGTTTGAGGCTGACCCCAAACCTGATGACCCTGATGTTGGGGAAGGTTTGTGGCATTGGGCAAGTCCCGGGGGGTTGGAGGTGAGTGGAGGATGTGGAAGAGTTGGCAGGACCACAGGAAGAGCTAACCACTGAAGAGCTGCAAGAGCTGGAACTGGAACATCATCAGACCAGAGTTGAGGAAATTGCTTCAGAAAAGGAGGAGGAGGAGGAAAAGGAAGAGAAGGAGGTGCCTTCTTCATTGTTTAAAGGGAAATGTGTGGAACGGGGGAATAGGTTACAAAGTTTTGTGAAAATACCATCCTGACCAAGTTGAAAGAAGAATCTGAAACCCCGTCATTGCCAAAGAAACCCCACCTGTACCCCAATTCAAACGATGAAACACCTTCCCCAAAGCAATTGCTCAATATCAGCTTTCCCCAACAAAGTAGAATAATCACTTAACGTAAAACCTGACTATTCAATTGAATGTAAACCTGTTATGAATATTACATACTGGGTTAATTATTTCCACAACACTTACATTATAATGACCAAGAAAAACTAACTGCAATGCAATTAATTGTTTTAAATTGTTATCTCACTCAAAGTTGCATTGCCACAATAATGATATTTTCAACTTATATTCAAATTTTTTTAACTTAGATATGCAATTATATTATTTTTTAAATTATCAACCATAACTTACCATGTAGTCTAGAATTAAGTAGTCCTAAGAATGCTCGCAAGCACAGCATATTAGGGGCTTTTGGATGTACATCTCATTAATAACTATGTAATAACTATAATAACTATGTAATAGCTTTTGTATAACTAAGTTCACCATATATATTAATGTCTCAAAAAAAATATTATTATTATTATTATTATTATAGTATTATTATGTTTAGTGACAAAAACCTTTTCCCACTTCAGGAAATGTTAAAGAGGCGCCAGAAACAGAGCACTCTGGACAGTTATTTTTCTAGACAGGGGTCCAGAGACTCTAAGCTGGTCCTAGTGGCCTTAACTTCTTTCAGGTCCGGCCGTAGTTTTACGGCTTTGAGTTCTTTAAAAACCCTAGTTTACGTCATGAGCTCAGCTCACTCAGATGTTTTTTAGCGAATTTGGGCCTAGATATGGGGAATACATCTATGTGGTAAGTGTGCACCACATAAACAAATCCCGCAGCACACAAAATATAATGAGAGAAAACTGAAACCGTATTATTAAAACAGCGACTTTGAGTGTTTTAAATTTTTAAGGTTATATTTTGATTTCTTGGGCTCATTTGATAGAATGGAAGATATGTTACAGATATAAAAATTTTTATTGGTTTTAGTACTAAAAACTTGAAACTGAGCTCAAAGTAGCAGTAATGTTACATTTTGCCGATGTTCAAGAGTAAACAAATGACCTCAAATCTAATACGCGCCAGCTGGTGGGTTTAATATACGTTCACAAAATTTGGGGATATTATTTGTAATATTATTATAATATTGCATAACAGAAAATCTTCATTTTTAGTTTGAATAAAAATTCATTATGTGAATAAAAATCAAAATGGAATTCATTTGTAAAGACTGAAAAGTAATAAGGAACAGAGGAAATGTTAGTTTAGTGTCGGGAATGCCTGTGTTGTTTATTCTGCACCCTATTTGAAATTGAATATTTTGAACCTTTGAGTTAAATTCAATTCCCAAATTTCCAATTTTATTTTGGAGTTGAAACAGTTGACTGGGCGATTTTTTTTGTGCTCAATCGATAGAATAGAAGTATTAGTGAAATAGCTAAGAATTTGGCGACTGGAATAATGAATTGGCCTAAAATGTTAGTCAAATTTTCCAAAATCGCCGATGCGTAATTCGTGACAAAAAATTAGAGCAAAATTTTCTAAATTTTCAATCAAATTTGTACTTTGTTTTATTACCTTCAGAAAGATTCTCTACCATTCAAAAAAATAATTTTTTTAAATTAACACTGCCCCCTTTTTTCCAAAAATTTCCTTTAACTGAGGTTAAAACAAAAAACCAGGGGACCCAAACCAAATCTTCATTCCTCCCATCTTCCAAGCCAATTTTTCCCAAAATTTGGGTATAGATTTAATTAACCTTAAACGTCCAAATATTATTTTATTCCCAGTGCCCCACTATTTTAAAAAAAACTTTTTTTTTTTATATAGAAATAAAGAGCACATTTTTTAAGTTATAGGAAAAAAAAAAGAATTGGGTCAGTAGTTACCAGATATGAGGCAAAAATTGGCACTTACCTGACAGCACCGATTTTCGTTGCTTGCAGAATCCGCGATATACTTTTTTCACTTTTTTTATTATTTTATAAAATTTTTATGTTCTCATAATCACAATTTATAGTAGTTCTTGTGATTTCATAAAATCTGTGTTCTGACACTAATATTAGGTACTGAAATTGTATAAATAATAATAATAATGATAGTGCATAAAAATAATAATAATGACAGTGAATAATAATGATAATGATAATAATAATAATAATAATAATAATAATAATAATAATGAAATTTCCCCCTTGAAGCATCGCGGGGCCTTATCTCATCGGGATCTCCATAATGACTCTGGTGACATTTCATGAAGGGTGCGAGTCTTCCCCTTTTTATCAGCCCCAGTAATTACAGTGATGACATTTGAGAGTTACACTGTTTCCCCCTTTATTTGTTACGCAAACCTGTCTGTCTGTCTGAAATCTGTCTGTGTGTCTGTCTTTCTGTCTGTGTCTGCCCCTTTTGTCTGTCTGTGTTTTATGTCTTTCTGTCTGCCTGTTGCTTCCTTTCTGTCTGCTTGTCTCAGGGGTGTTCATGTACCAACAGGTATTATGCAGATCAAAAAGCACAGTATAACACTTTGTCTTGATTTTTGTAGTTATCCAGGAATTTACACTATGTATAATTGTATACATAGTGTCGATGAGGCGACTAAAATCCCGGGGAGCAAGGGGCCCAGTAACCCCTTCTCCTGTACACATTTACTAAAAAAGAGAAGAAGAAAAACTTTATAAAACTGGGTTGTTTGAATGGGCGTGGATGTAGTGCGGATGATAAGAAAGAGATGATTGCTGATGTTATGAATGAAAAGAAGTTGATGTCCTGGCCTTAAGCGAAACAAAGCTGAAGGGGGTAGGCGAGTTTGGGGGAGAAATAAATGGGATTAAGTCGGGAGATCTGAGAGAGTTAGAGCAAAGGAAGGGGTATACATGTTGAAGGATGAGTTATGGAAGAAGAAGAGGGAATATAAATTTGTAAATTAAAGATTATGTGATTAAAAATAAGGGTCAGATGCGAAAAGTGGGTCATAATAAGCGTGTATGCACCTGGAGAAGAGAGGAGTGTAGAGGAGAGAGAGAGATTTTGGGAGATGTTAAGGAATGTATAGGAACTTTTGAACCAAGTGAGAGAGAATTGTGGTAGGGGACCCAAAAGCTAAAGTAGGAGAAACATGTAGAGAGGGTGTGTAGGAAGTTTGGGGTGCAAGGTGTAAAAATAAAAGGGAGCCCTTTGATTGAACTTTTATAGAAAGGGGGTTTTGTTATAGGTAATCATATTTTAAGAAAAAGAGGATAAATAAGTATACAAGATATGATGTAGGGCGGAAATAGTTTGTTGGACTATGTATTGGTAGATAAAAGACTGTTGAGTAGGGCTTCAGGATGTACATGTTTATAGAGGGGCCACAGATATTTCAGATCACTTTTTAGTTATAGCTACAGTGGGAGTAAAAGGTAGATGGGATACAAGGAAAATGGAAGCAGTAAGTAAAAGAGAGGGAAGGCTTACAAACCAAAAGAGGAGGCATTTGTGTAAGATATAAACAACTATTGGAGGATAGATGGGCCAGTGAGAGGTAGGCAATGGGGTCGAAGATGTATGGGGGAGATTTTTAAAAAAGTAGTGTTAGGGTGTTCAGCAGAAGTTTGTGGGTGCGAGAGTGGAAGAAGAGCGATTGGTGGAATGATGATGTAAAGAGAGAGGGGGGAGAAAAGTTAGCATATGAGAGGTTTTAAGAAAGTAGAAGTGATGCAAGGAGGAAGAGTACAGTGGTCCCTGGTTTTCGGCATCTCCAAACTGAATATTTATGTAAGTGATTGAAGTGCTTGAAGTGTATTTTGGGGTCTGAAATAGACAAACCTACGTGACAGTATTTAAGGAAAATCTGTCCAATGACACTTGCAGCATTCTGGGAAAAAATTTTCGCAAACCGAGGACCACTGTATATGGAGAGAAAAAGAGAGGTTAAGAGAGTAGGGGAAGCAATGTAAAAGAGCAATGAGAGAGGGGTGAGGGTGTTATCAACAAATTTTGTTGGGAAAAAAAGAAAAAGTTTTTGGGGTGAGATTAATAAGTTGAGGAAGCCTAGGGAACAAAAAGGGGTTTGACAGTTAAAAATAGGAGAGGAGAGTTGTTAAATGGAGAGTTAGAGGATCGGGAAGATGGAGGGAATATTTTGAGGAGATGTTAAATGTTGATGAAGACAGGGAAGCTGTGATTTCGTGTAGTAGGGCAAGGAGGAATAACATCTTGTAGAAGTATGGAAGAGCCAGTTGTGAGTGTGGGGGGAAATTCGTGAGGCAGTGGGTAGAATGAAAGGGGGAAGGCAGCTGGGGTTGATGGGATAAAGATAGAAATGTTAAAAGCAGGTGGGGATATAGTTGTGGAGTGGTTGGTGCTATTATTTAATAAATGTATGGAAAAGGGTAAGGTACCTAGGATTGGCAGAGAGCGTGTATTGTTCCTTTGTATAAAGGCAAAGGGGACAAAAGAGAGTGCAAAGATTATAGGGGAATAAGTCTGTTGAGTGTACCTGGTAAAGTGTATGGTAGAGTTATTATTGAAAGAATTAAGAGTAAACAGAAAGCAGGATAGCAGATGAACAAGGGGCTTTAGGAAAGGTAGGGGGTGTAGACCAAGTGTTTCAGTGAAACATATAGGTGAACAGTATTTGGATAAGGGTAAAGATGTTTTGTGGCATTTATGGATTTGGAAAAGGCGTATGATAGGGTAGATAGGGGGCAATGTGGCAGATGTTGCAGGTGATAGAATAGGAGGAAGGTTACTGAAAGCAGTGAAGAGTTTTATGAGGATAGTGAGGCTCAGGTTAGAGTGTGTAGGAGGGGAAGGGACTATTTCAGTAAAAGTGGGCCTTAGACAAGGATGTGTGATGTCACCGTGGTTGTTCAATATATTTATAGATGGGGTTGTAAGAGAAGTGAATGCGAGGGTCTTGGCAAGAGGTGTTGGGCTAAAAGATAAAGAAGCAAATACAAAGTGGAGTTGTCACAGTTGCTTTTTGCTGATGACACTGTGCTTTTTGGGAGATTCTGAAGAGAAGCTGCAGAGGTTGGTGGATGAATTTGGTAGGGTGTGTAAAAGAAGAAAATTGAAAGTGAATATAGGAAAGAGTAAGGTGATGAGGATAAAAAAAGAATAGGTGACGAAAGATTGAATATCAGATTGGAGGGAGAGAGTATGGAGGAGGTGAATGTATTCAGATATTTGGGAGTGGACATGTCGCGGATGGGTCTATGAAGGATGAGGTGAATCATAGAATTGATGAGGGGAAAAGGGTGAGTGGAGCACTGAGTCTGTGGAGACAAAGAACCTTGTCCATGGAAGTAAAGAGGGGAATGTATGAGTATAGTTATACCAACGCTCTTATATGGGTGTGAAGCATGGGTGATGAATGTTGCAACGAGGAGAAGGCTGGAGGCAGTGGAGATGTCATGTCTGAGGTCTATGTGTGGTGTGAATATAATGCAGAGAATTCGGAGTTTGGAAATTAGAGGAGGTGCGGATTACCAAAACGATTGTCCAGAGAGCTGAGGAGGGTTGTTGAGGTGGTTTGGACATGTAGAGAGAATGGAACGAGACAGAGTGACTTCGAGAGTGTATAAATCTGTAGTGGAGGAAAGGCGGGGTAGGGGTCGGCCTAGGAAAGGTTGGAGGGAGGGGGTAAAGGAGGTTTTGTGTGCGAGGGGCTTGGACTTCCAGCAAGCATGTGTGAGAGTATTTGATAGGAGGAATGGAGACAAATGGTTTTTAATACTTGATGTGCTGTTGGAGTGTGAGCAAAGTAACATTTATGAAGGGATTCATGGAAACCCGGGCAGGCCGGACTTGAGTCCTGGAGATGGGAAGTACAGTGCATGCACTCTGAAGGAGGGGTGTTAATGTTGCAGTTTTATAACTGTAGTGTAAAGCACTGCTCTGGCAAGACAGTGATGGAGTGAATTAAAGTTTTTCTTTTCGGCCACCCTGCCTTGGTGAGAATCGGCTGATGTGTTAATAAATAAAATAAAAATATAATTGTATTTACGTATGTGTTCCTGGAGATAGAGACAGAGACAGAAAGAAACAGACAGACAGAGATAGACAGCCAATCAGGTACCCAGCTGACCAGCCAGCTGCTGGCCAGAAAGGTGGCAACCAGCTGCTTGCCAGTTAGGTGGCCAGGCAGGCAGGCAGCTAGCTGGCCTGCCAGCCTGTGTCTGTCTGTGTCTGTTTTTCTGTCTGTCTGTGTGTCTGTCTTTCTGTCTGCTTGTCTCAGAGAGTAGCTCAAACCAACTGGTATTACGCAGATCACAAGTGCATTATATCACTTTGTCTTGATTCATTTAGTTATCCTAAGTAATTTACACTATGTATAATTGTATTTACGTATGTGTTCCTGTGAGATAGAGACAGAGACAGATAGATACAGACAGACAGAGATAGACAGCCAATCAGGTACCCAGCTGACCAGCCAGGTGGCCAACCAGCTGCTTGCCAGCTAGGTGGCCAACCAGCTGCTTGCCAGCCAGGTGGCCAGGCAGGCAGGCAGCCAGCTGGTCTGCCAGCCTCGACATCACTTTCCACTTCAAAGGGAGTGTTAATATGACATGACATCAGTGAATCCTTGGTGTTTGGTGCAGTGTTTGCTCTAGCTGGTGCTCAATTTACCTGGTGCTCCCACAAGGTACTAAGTGGTCCCAAATTTTTTTAATATGGTGCACACCAATTTCTATGCTCACCAGGCATCTCAGGCCAATCGTGCCAAATTTGGAGGCAGGAAAAATGAAACGTAAAATTATGTTTGGGGCAGTAGCAGTACTAACGTATATATACGTTTGGACGTTTAAGGTTTTAAAAAATATTTTGTTGTGAATATTTTTGTCTGGAACAGATTAATTGTACAGTGGTACCTCAGTTAGTGATGGTGTCGGATACCGATAAAATCGGTAAGCGATATATTTTTACATCAAAATATGGACTCAGTTTACGATGATATACTCAGTATACGATATTCATCCCGAATGGGTCCATGTGGCCCAGCTGTGCGGGCACTCCAGGGAGCGTCAGTGTGCTATTGTTTACAAGCGAGACCGAGCACCACCCACTCCACCCACGCATTCATACCAGTATTTTGTCATTATTCCACTGTTTTTAGTGCTTGCAACTGCTAAATAAGCTACCATGGGTCCAAAGAAAGCTCCTAGTGCCAGCCCTGTGGTAAAAAGGCTGAGAATACAGTAGAAGTGAAGGAGATAATAGAAAAATATGAAAGTGGAGTGCGTATCACTGAGCTGGCCAGGCTGTATGGTAAAGCCTATTCTACCATCGCTACCATTGAAATTGTGGAACTGGGCATGTCCATGGGGTTGGAGGTGAGTGGTAAGGATGTGGAAGAGTTGGTGGAGGAGCACAATGTAGAGCTAACCACTGAAGATCTGCAAGAGCTTCAACAGCAACAGCAACAAGAGACCACAGGTCAGGACAATGGTTCAGAGGAGGAGGAGGTGGAACAGAGATGGAAGAAGGTGCCTTCTTCAGTGATTAAGGAGATTTGTGGAATGTGGAGCAGGGTGCAAGGCTTTATGGATGAATATCACCCTAAACATGCTGTTGCAGGCCGTGCTGGCAACCTGTACAATGACACTGTGGTGTTCCATTTCAGGGATGTTTTAAAGAATCGCCAGTCACAGAGCTCCCTGGACAGATTTTTGGTTAGAGAGGGGTCCAGTGACTCTCAAGCTAGTCCTAGTGGCATTAAAAGAAAGAGGCCAGTAACCCCAGAAAAGAACTTGGTACCTGCAGTGTTAATGGAAGGGATTCCCCTTCAAACACTAGCATACTACTTCATCCTTTCCCTCCTCCCATCTTCCACACATCAACAACTCTTCAATAAATGTAAGTGACATGTTATTGTACTATATTTACATGTATTTCTTTATTGTTCATAAACTTGTGTACTAAATACATGTCTTATGTTGTAAAAACATATTTTATTTTACTACTTTTGGAAGTCTGGAACGGATTAATTTTATTTCCATTATTTCTTATAGGGAAAATAGAATTGGATAACGATAAAATCGGTTACAGATAAGCCCTCTGGGATAAATTAATATCGCTAACCGAGGTACCACTGTATTTACATTAATTCTTATGGGAATATTATTTTAGTTATAGGCCATTTCGGTTTTAGGTCAAGCTTCTGAACGGATTACGGCCGATAACGAGGGTCCACTGTATATATATATACAGTGGAACCCTGAGTTTTGGCCGTAATCCGTTCCAGGAGCTAGGCGTAAAGTCGAAGCGGCCGAAAGTCGAAGCAATATTTCCCATAAGAAATAATGGAAATACAATTAATCCGTTCCAGACACCCAAAAATATTCACAAAAAATACATTTTTTAAAGAATAACTATAGTTTTACATACAGAAAACAATTATAAATATATATAAAGTAATACATTTATAATTAAACATTTAAATAAATATTTAAAATAACATTTACTTACCTTTATTGAAGAGACTTGCTGGCATCTGGAAGATAGGGAGGAGGAGAGGGGGAGGGAGCGCTCATTGTTTGTAAGGGGAATCCCCCTCAATAAGGACTTCAGGTAACAAGTCCCTCTCTGGGGTTACTTCCTTCTTTGTCTTTTAATGTCACTAGGACCAGCTTGAGAGTCACTAGACCCCTGTTGCACAAAATAACTGTCAAGAGAGCTCTGTTTTGGTGCCTCTTTAAGATGTCCCTAAAATGGGACATTGTTTTGTCACTGAACATGTTGCAGATATGGGTTGTTTCAGCTTGCTCAGGGTGGTATTTCTTCAAGAAGCTTTGCAGCTTATTCCACATTCCACACATGTCCTTAAGCACTGAAGAAGGCACCTCCTCCACTCCCTCTTCTTCCTCCTCCTGTGAAGCAAGTTCCTAAATTGTGGTCTGATGCTGTTTTTTATCTATTTTTGGCAAACATGTCAACATCTTTCGCAACATCAGCTTCCTTGAGTTCTTTTCTCTTTGCCAGGATAGAAGTGATAGTAGATTTGTTTTTTCCGTACATCCTGGTAAGCTCCCCCACACGTACACCACTCTCATATTTTTCTACTATCTCCTTCTTCAGTTCTATGGTGTTCTTCACCATAGTGAAATAAG
This sequence comes from Cherax destructor, assembly GCA_009830355.1. Taxonomy (NCBI): domain Eukaryota; kingdom Metazoa; phylum Arthropoda; class Malacostraca; order Decapoda; family Parastacidae; genus Cherax; species Cherax destructor. The sequence goes on from WNWK01030396.1 coordinate 13,354, forward strand.
TCACCCATGGTGACTTATTTCACAGTCACTATCAATAAACAATCCCTAAACACAATGAATTTATTGTGAAATGTTTGGATGAGCGCGCAGGGTAATGTTCACTCAAGGGTAAACAACACTAGACTGGCTCACGGCGCCTGTGTGGAGAGGCACGCAAGCGCGGGCAAGCGGATAGGTCTAGTACGCTGGCCAAAACTCGGGGCAAAATTATGTCAAAAAAGTGACCGAAACTCGATGGTCGGGGTGGCCAAACTCAGGGTTTTCCCTTAAGGAAAAGGACGAGAAGATGCAAACTAGAAAGAGAGAGGCGCTCCCTATACAGGCGAAGGCAAAGAATAACGGAGTGGCTACAGGAGGCCAATATCTCTGAAATACGTAGGGAGACACTAGTCAGAGAAATAGCAAACATCGAATTAAAACTAAAGGAATCTTACAGGAATCAAGAGACACGGGAAGAACTATAAGCCATAAATGAAATTGAAAGAAACCCTAAGTATTTCTTTTCCTATGCAAAATCAAAGTCGAGAACAACAACCAGTATTGGGCCCCTACTTAAACGGGATGGGTCCTACACAGATGACAGCAAGGAAATGAGTGAGTTACTTAAATCCCAGTATGACTCAGTTTTTAGCGAGCCACTAACCAGACTGAAAATCGAAAACCTAAATGAATTTTTTATGAGAGTGCCACAGAACTTGACAGACGCATGCCTTTCTGACATCACCACGACGCCAAATGACTTCGAAAAGGCAATAAATGACATGCCCATGCACTTTGCTCATGGCCCAGACTCATGGAACTCCGTATTCATCAAGAACTGCAAGAAGCCCATATCACATGCTTTTAACATCCTATGGAGAGGGAGCATGGACACTGGGATCGTCCCTCAGCTACTAAAAACAACAGACATAGCCCCGCTCCACAAAGGGGCAGTAAAGCAATAGCAAAGAACTACAGACCAATTGCACTAACGTCCCATATCATAAAAATCTTTGAAAGGGTTCTAAGAAGCAAGATCGCCACCCATCTTGATACCCATCAATTGCACAACCCAGGACAGCATGGGTTTAGAGCAGGCCGCTCCTGTCTGTCCCAACTACTGGACCACTACGACAAGGTCCTGGATGCACTAGAAGATAAACGGAATGCAGATGTTATATACACAGACTTTGCAAAAGCCTTTGACAAGTGTGACCATGGTGTAATAGCACACAAAATGCGTGATAAAGGAATAACAGGAAAAGTTGGTAGATGGATCTATAATTTCCTAACATGTAGAACACAAAGAGTAGTAGTCAACAGAGTAAAGTCTGAGGCAGCTACTGTGAAAAGCTCTGTTCCACAAGGCACAGTACTTGCTCCCATCCTATTCCTCATCCTCATATCAGACATTGACAGGGATATAAGCCACAGTGCTGTGTCTTCCTTTGCAGATGACACCAGAATCTGTATGACAGTGTCCACCGTTGAAGACACTGCAAGACTCCAAGCAGACATAAACCAAATCTTTAAATGGGCTGCAGAAAACAATATGAAGTTCAATGATGAGAAATTTCAATTACTCAGATACGGAAAACGTGAAGAAATTAAAATCTCATCGGAGTACAAAACTAATTCCAACCACACAATAGAGCGAAAAACTAATGTCAAAGACCTGGGAGTGATCATGTCAGAGGATCTCACCTTCAAGGACTATAACAAAATAGCAATTGCATCTGCTCGAAAAATGACATAATGGATAATGAGAACCTTCAAAACCAGGGATGCCAAGCCCATGTTGACACTTTACAGATTGCTTGTTCTATCTAGGCTGGAATATTGCTGCACACTAACTGCACCTTTCAAGGCGGGTGAAATTGCTGACCTTGAAAATGTAAAGAGAACCTTCACCGCACGCATAAGTGCGATAAACCACCTCAACTAATGGGAACGCTTGAAGTTCCTAAACCTGTACTCTCTAGAACGCAGGCGGGAGAGATACATTATTATATACACATGGAAAATTCTCTTGTGCTTAGTACCAAACTTGCACACAAAAATCACTCCCTACGAAAGGCAGGCGATGTAACGTCCCACCAATGAAGAGCAGGGGTGCCACTAGCACGTTGAGGGACAACACAATAAGTGTCAGGGGCCCAAGATTGTTCAACTGCCTCCCAGCATACATCAGGGGGATTACCAACAAACCCCTGGCTGTCTTCAAGCAGGCACTGGACAGGCACCTAAAGTCGGTACCTGACCAGCCAGGCTGTGGTTCGTACGTTGGACTGCGTGCGGCCAGCAGTAACAGCCTGGTTGATCAGGCTCTGGTCCAACAGGAGGCCTGGTCACAGACCGGGCCGCGGGGGCGTTGACCCCTGGAATTCTCTCCAGGTAGACTACAGGTGTGTGTGTGTGTGTGTGTTTTATGTATGCATGTGCAAGATGTAACTGCAAAATTTTGATATATCACAAACCTTTGTGAGCGACACAGATCTAGAACACAGACACCACTACCCCACACCATTGCGGAGCACTAAAAGCGGTCAACAAACACACTCACGCAGACACATATACAGTGGTCCCTCGGTTTTTGCCGAAAATTCATTCCAGAATGCTGCTCAAGTGCCATAACCAAACAAATTTACTTCCTTAAGAAATAATGTCACGTAGGGTAGTCTGTTTCAGACCCCCAAAAATACACTTGCAACAGCCCTGTGGTCTGGTGGCTAGAGCTCTCGCTTCACACACGGAGGGCCCGGGTTTGATTCCCGGCGTGTGGAAACATTTCGACGTGTTTCCTTACACCTGTTGTCATGTTCACCTAGCAGCAAATACGTCTTGGAAGTATTCAATGGTGATTTTGAGTGATTTGAGGAGATTTTTGTAAAAATGGGAATATGATATGTCTTAGTTGGTTGGTGGTGTGTCATGTTTTAGAGTGTTTTGAAGTTAATAGGTACCTGGGTTGTTTTTCGACTGGTGTGGTTCGCATCCTGGGGACAAGATTAAGGACCCCAATGAAAATAAGACAGACAGTCCTCAATGACGCACTGACTTTCTTGGGTTATCCTGGGTGGCTAACCCTCCGGGGTTAAAAATCTGACGAAATCTTATCTTATCTTATCTTAATACACTTACATAAATATTCGAGTTTGGAGATGTATGAAAACCGAGGGACCACTGTACAGTGGTCCCTCGGTTTTCGTGCATCTCCAAACTCGAACATTTATGTAAGTGTATTTTTGTAAGTGCTGTTGCAAGTGTATTTTTGGGGGTCTGAAATAGACTAACCTACGTGACATTATTTCTTAAGGAAGTAAATTCGTTCGGTAATGGGACTTGAGCAGCATTCTGGAACGAATTTTTGGCAAAAACCGAGGGACCACTGTATAGCCCTAGGCCACCAAATAACTCATTGACCATTGACCTCTACACTGACACTAACCAGAAATAGCCCTTCTGAGGTCGACATAGCCAATCAAACCCATACATGCAATAGCTACCTCGCACATTCAAGACACAGGCACACATGCGCATGCTCAACCTGGTCACCTCTGACTTCATGGTCTGGTCATTTAAAGTAAAGTAAATTTTATTTAATTGCAGATTACATAGGTATTGGTAGTTACAATATAAACTGAGTGCAAGGAGAGCCACTGACATGCCATGGCATTAGGGGCAGCTTAATCTAGTGACTTATAGATTATGCACATAATATTAGAGAAATTTATTGAGTTTATTCTAGTTAAAATTTGTTTTCAAATTACAATATGATGATATTATACTGTTAAAATAATTATATGATGATATTAGCGTGTAACAAGTGTTTAGGATAATGGTAATATGAATTTGAGATTATTTTAAGGAAAATAACATTGAGCATTTTTGACAGTAACTTATAGTATGAGTAGTATTTAGTTTTGGGTGAGTAGGGGGTAACATAATAATAACATATTATTAAAAATTGAAATTATCTTATAGGAAAGTAATATTGAGCATTTTTGAAAGTAGTTTATAGTATGATTATTTAGTTTTGGGTGAGTAGGTGGTTTTTGAGTAGAGCCTTAAATTGATTTTCAGACAAGGTTATCTTAATATTTACTGGTAATGAATTCCAGATTCTGGGGCCCATTATGTGCATAGAATTTTTACATAGGTTGATATGAACTCGGGGTATATCAAAAAGTGATCTGTGTCCTGTGTTGTGGTCATGGGTCCTATTAGTTGGTGAGGAGAATTTTGAGCGGAGGGTTTATATTAGAGTGTAAAGTTTTATATGTGTAGTTGGCACAAGAATAAGTATGAATGTTCTTTACGGTGAGTAGTTTTAGACTTTTGAATATTGGTGGAGTATGCTGTCTGGAGTGGGAATTTGATATCATTCTGACTGCAGCCTTTTGCTGGGTTATGAGTGCTCTAAGGTGATTTAATGTTGTTGATCCCCATGCACAGATTCCATAGGTGAGATAAGGGTAGATAAGTGAATGATATAGTGCAAGGAGAGCTGATTGTGGCACATAATAGCGTATCTTTGATAATATGCCTACTGTCTTTGAGATTTTCTTGGAAATTTGTTGTATGTGTGTTTGGAATTTAAGGCTACTGTCAAGGTGGATTCCTAGGAATTTTCCCTCTGTGAGTCTTGTGATGGGTGAACCATTGAACGTTATGTTAAGTGGAACATTTGTGGCTTTGCCACCAAACTGTATGAAGTAGGTCTTGTCAGTATTGAGAGTAAGCTTGTTAGTCGTCATCCATGTTGATATTTTCTGTAATTCGGCATTAACAGTTTTGGCCAGTATAACTGGATTTGGGTGAGAGAAGACATATGTTGTGTCATCTGCAAATAAAATGGGTTTGAGTAGTTGTGATGCATTCGGTAGGTCATTTATGTAAATGAGGAATAGGAGTGGCCCCAGGACACTTCCTTGAGGGACTCCAACTGTAATTTGTTGTGTGGAAGAGTTCGCTCCATTTGCGTACACGTATTGGCTTCTGTTGCTAAGGTATGACTTTAGGTAGTTGAGTGGGTGCCCCCTTATACCATAGTGTGCTAATTTTGTGAGCAGTAAATCATGGTCGACTGTATCAAAAGCTTTGCGTAGATCAATGAAGATTCCCAGTGGGACCTCTTTCTTCTCAAGTGCAGTGTATATTAACTCCAACATGTGTATAATAGCATCGTTTGTGCTCTTGTTTGTCCTGAATCCAAATTGACAGGGGTTGAGTACATTGTAGGAATAGATTTGTCTATGAATTAATTTTTCGAAGATTTTAGAAAGCAGTGGTAAATTAGAAATTGGTCTATAATTATTCAAGTCTGTTTGATCACCTCCTTTGTGGATCGGGGTGACCCTAGCTATTTTGAGAATTGATGGAAAGGTAGAGGCTTCACTGGATTTATTGAATGGTGTTGCTATAGTAATTTGTGACAGTACCTATGAAGCTTTTTTGTACATAAAAGTTGGTAAGCTGTTTATGTCTCCTGCCTTGTTTTTAAGGGTGTTGATTATGAGCGAGACTTCAATTGGGTTGGTAGGAGCTAGGAATAGCGTATTAGGGTAGGTGTTTGTGAGGTAGTCTGTTGGATGGGTGTTCAAGCTTGGGATTTTACTCGCTAGATTCTTTCCTATGGTGAAGAAGAAAACATTAAGTCTGTTTGCTGTCTCAGTAGGTGGGAGTAGGGGTTCATCTGTTTTTGATAATTTGATGGTGTTGTTTTTTTATATCTTTTTATTTCCTAGAATTGCAGATAGGGTCTTCCAGGTCTTTTTCATATCACCTTTTATGTTCTGGAGTCTGTTTTCATAATACAATTTTTTTGACCTTATCAGGCTGGTAAGGATTGATGAGTAGCGTTTGGATTGTTCTCTGGTTATTTGACCCCTTCTGTATTGTTTTTCATATTGGTGCCTTTTGTTAATGGATTTAACCCTTTCAGGGTCCAAGGGAAGTCTCCTAAACTCGTTCTCAGGGTCCATGAATTTAAAAAAAAAAATTATTTTTTCTTATGAAATTATATAGTTTTGTTTTCTAAATCTAATAGGCTAAAAAATATATTTTTGCGATCAATACTTACCGAGATATAGAGGAATGAAGTTGACCAAAATTGAACTGCTTACGGCAACATCGCCGACTGCCTGTCACCTTGTAATAGTTTATTTTTTTTTTATACTTTTTTCGTTTATTTTTTAACATTTTATTTTGTCAAGCAACTTTTATGTCCTGTGAGACCAATATAAACCATATTTTGTATATATACACTCCTTGTATACTACACAATATCTGCTGGCTGGCTGGCTGGCTGACCAGCTGGCTGTCTAGCTGACCAGCTGGCTGGTTGGCTAGCTGACCAGCTGGCTGAACAGCTGGCTGGATGGATGGCCAGCCGACTGGTTGGCTTGCTGGCTGACCAGCTAGCAGGCTGGCTGGCTGGCATGCTGACCAGTTGGCTGGCTGGCTGGCTAGCTGACCAGTTATCTGGCTGGCTGGCTACCTGACCAGTTGGCTGGTTGGCTGGCTAGCTGACCAGCTGGCTGGCTGGCTAGCTGACCAGCTGGCTGGCTAGCTGACCAGCTGGCTGGCTGGCTGGCTAGCTGACTAGTTAGCTGGCTGGCTGGCTAGCTGACCAGTTGGCTGGCTGGCTGGCTAGCTGACCAGTTGGCTGGCTGACCGGCTAGCTGACCAGTTGGCTGGCTGGCTGGCTAGCTGACCAGTTGGCTGGCTGGCTGGCTAGCTGACCAGTTGGCTGGTTGGCTGGCTAGCTGACCAGCTGGCTGGCTGGCTAGCTGACCAGCTGGCTGGCTGGCTGGCTAGCTGACCAGTTGGCTGGCTGACCGGCTAGCTGACCAGTTGGCTGGCTAGCTGACCAGCTGGCTGGCTAGCTGACCAGCTGGCTGGCTGGCTAGCTGACCAGCTGGCTGGCTGGCTACCTGACCAGCTGGCTGGCTGGCTGGCTGAACAGCTGGTTGCATGGATGGCCAGTCGGCTGGCTTGCTGGCTGACCAGCTAGCCGGCTGGCTGGCTGGCTGACTGACTGACTGGCATGGGAGAATATAATAATAATAATAATAATACAGATGTGACATTGATAAGGGGTGAGGGTCCTCTTTATCTTATTATTATCTCGAAACTAATTAGTCGCCTACCTGCCTCCATGCCTCCCTCCCTGCCTGCCTCCCTGCCTGCCTCCCTCCCTGTCTCCCTGCCGGCTAGCCAGCCAGCCAAGGGTGTAGGGTTAGCCTCCTCTTATCAGAGTGAAGACATTTGACAAATGAGGCTACACTGCCTTCCCTTTATTTGTTTTTACTGTTTTATCTATCTGCTTGTCTCTCTTTCTGTCTCTCTCTGTCTCAGAGGCAGATTTTCTGGGTTATCCTAGGTAATTTACACTATGTATTTATCCTATGTAATTTACACTATGTATTTATCCTAGGTTATTTACACTATGTATTTATGTTTACCTGTGTGACTGAGCAAACTAGCTAGCCAGCCAGCTAGCTAGTTAGCCAGCTAGCTAGCCAGCCAGCTAGCTAGCCAGCCAGCTAGCTAGCCAGCCAGCTAGCTAGCCAGCCAGCTAGCTAGCCAGCCAGCTAGCTAGCCAGCCAGCTAGCTAGCTAGCCAACCAGCTAGCTAGCCAGCCAGCTAGCCAGCCAGCTGGTCAGCCAGCCAGCTGGTCAGCCAGCCAGCTGGTCAGCCAGCCAGCCGGCCGGCCAGCCAGCCAGCCAGCCAGCCTTCCCCCCACTGTCTTCCCCACTCCCCCCACTGCCTTCCCTACCACTCACACTGCCGGAGTGAGGTATTCCTTACCGCATGACTTGGTGACAAAGGTGAACTGAATTACCACTCCCACAATGCAATGTGGGTGCATAGATTTTTTTCCTACTGTGCACACTTACCACATAGACCCATTCTATCACATGCAGGCTTACCAGCTCTCTACCCCTCGATTTGAAGGTGCTAGAATTTATGCCTACTAGTACGTCAATAACCCCAGTGCGTAAGCCGTACTAGTACGACCATAACCCTGAAAGGGTTAAGGATGCTGGGTGTTAGCCAGGGATTGTTAAGTCTCTTAGCTGTGATCTGTTTAGTTTTTTTTAGGGCAATGTTTGTTATAGAGGTGGTGGGTTATTTTAAGGAAATTCTTGATGCATTCATTAGTATCTGAATATGTTTCTAACTCATTATGCCAGTCAATGTTAATCATAGCTGTTATAAAGTTATTTACAGCTGACTCGTTATGTAGTCTGAAGGTAACTTTTGTAATATCTTGGGGCAATTTACCAAGGTTGGTTATGAGAAAGGTCGGGTAGTGGTCTGTGGTGTTGTCTGTGATTATGCCTGATTTTAGAGGGGATATAGTGTTAGTCCAGATGTGGTCTAGTAATGAGGTACTAGTCTCGGAGATTCTTGTAGGTTTTGATATTGTTGGTAGTAACAAGCAGTTGCTCATAGTGTTTGTGAATTCTGTTACTTGTGGGTCCTGGTCGTGTAGGAGATTTATATTGAAATCTCCTGTGAGCAGCAAATGGTCTTTGTTCATGTGTGCATCAGTTATCAGGTTTCCTAGTTTTTCACTAAGTGGTGAATGTTTGACTGTGGTAATCTGTAGATGTTTATCACTGTGAGGGGTTTTTGCAGGTCTTTTGATTTAAATTTAGCTATAATATATTCTCCATGCTCATCCCTTATGCAAGAGTTATTGATACATTCAAGTTGATCTAAGTAATATATAGCTATTCCACCCCCTCGCTGATCTGTCCTACAGTTGTGAATGGCTGTGTAACCTGGGATGGCATAGACATCTGTAGTATCAGGCTTTAGCCAGGTCTCCGTGAGTGTGATGATTGACATATTTGTCTGGAGGGATTGGAGTAGTTCTGTGAGGTCATCATAATGTTAGCTCAAAGATCTAACATTGTAATTGAAGATAGTTATGTTATTGTTGGCTCTGAGTAATGTTTTTGCTTGATCTGCTGTGTAATAGTTGCAGTTGCTGTTGGAATCATGTAGGTCATTTAATAATAGGTTGATATCAGGATCAATTCCTGTAATCATAAGATTTGATGTGATTCTATAACTAGACCTGAGAACAATGGATAATACTAAACTTAATAATATGGTACTAGATTAAATTCTTTGTAACTATTGGATTATTACAATTGTTAAAAAAAATTCACAGAGATATAGGATATTTGACAGAGTTCTTGGCACGTGAATTTGTACCTTAGTTAATTTATACAAATGCAATTAATTGAACTATGGTAGTTATTCTAAAGCTAGGAATAAAGGAGCTAGGGAAAATAATAGCAACAATAAAAGTAAAGTAATTTAGCACCTGAGTTAGCACCTTAATTATTATAATAAAAATTAATATAAGAACTGTGGCAGTTAGGTAATTTTTTAAAAATAAAGAAACTAGGGATTATTATTATAATCAAATAGAAGCGTCAAACCACAGGGGTTAAGAAACTAGGGAATATAATAGTAAACAATGAGAGTAAACACTTTAGGGAATATAATAGTAAACAATGAGAGTAAACACTTTAGGGAATATAATAGTAAACAATGAGAGTAAAACACTTTAGCACCAGAATTAGCACCTTAATTATTTCTTAAAGATTCAAGTAAAGGAGTTATTGGATGAAAGGCAGTACTAGGTATTGATTTGTTGAGAACTATTTCAAGAGAATATATAAATGGGCAGATAGTAAATATGATATAAAATTAATTTAGAGGCAAGATTTGATTTATATTATAAAGTTTAAGCAAGTAATAGCACTAAAAAAAAGTACATTGTATATGAGGTAGTTGGTACTAGCTAGTAAAGTTAGTACAAAGAATTGCACAATAATGTAGTAGGAACATACACTAATACACTACACGTATATTATGTGTTGAGGACAATTGGCTAATCAGTAATGGTAATGTCCGCTTGTCTAAGGAAGTTGGTGAGATCACGTTCGTTTGATATAGAATAGTTAAGTCAAGTTATTCAAAGGAAGAGGGGGGACACCCTTTTTTTCTATTTTCTTATGCCCCCACTCACTTTATTTGTTAATTCCTTTTATTAATTAAATTAATATTTTTATTATTACATTTTGTTATAAAGGAAGTCCTTCGTCTGGGGGCCCCTCTGGTAGGGGGGCCCAGGGTAGTTGTTTGAATGGCAGTTGCTTGAATGACAGTCATCCCTTGAACAGAATCAAGG
>WNWK01030397.1:0-23548 GCA_009830355.1 Cherax destructor
TACTTCGACTAGTGGTTGATACCACTATGACCTGCCTCCTCCTGCTTCATCTCACCTGATTACAGCATATAAGCCACCTCTACGGCTTTGTGCTACCTTCTAACAAGATTGATGGACTGAACACATCGACTCCAGGCCGAGGACTGATAACCTCAAACTCCTCCTCTCCTTACACCTTTCTACTTTGTATTGGACTGATGAAGCCACTGTGTGGCGAAACGTTTCCTCAATAAAGATACCCAAGTGTTGCATATGTGTCTAATTTAACAAAGAGTAGCTCAAGAGAGGACATCTTGTTCAGATTCACAGAGAGCACACAAGACACGTCTTCACTGAGTTAAGTCAGGTCCACCAATTATCCTACCTATCTTCTAGAAGATAAACAGAATGCAGATTTTGCAAAAGCCTTTGACAAGTGTGACCATGGTGTAATAACACAAAATGCGTGATAAAAGGAATAACAGGAAAAGTTGGTAAATGGATCTATAATTTCTATCATGTAGAACACAAAGAGTAGTAGTGGAAAGCTCTGTTCCACAAAGCACAGTACTTGCTCCCATCCTATTCCTCATCCTCATATCAGACATTGACAGGGATATAAGCCACAGTGCTGTGTCTTCCTTTGCAGATGACACCCATATCTGTATGACAGTGTCCACTGTGAAGACACTGCAAGACTCCAAGCAGACATAAACCAAATCTTTAAATGGGCTGCAGAAAACAATATGAAGTTCAATGATGAGAAATTTCAATTACTCAGATACGGAAAACGTGAGAAATTAAAATCTCATCGGAGTACAAACTAATTCAAACCACACAATAGAGCGAAAACTAATGTCAAAGACCTGGGAGTGATCATGTCAGAGGATCTCACCTTCAAGGACCATAACAGAGGGGTTGGATTTGAGTGGGACTCGCGCATGAGTGGGTAGAATTGTCAAGCTTATTTCTTGGGTAGCATTGAAAATTGGGTTGAGCAAATATTCTGTTAGTGGGACGGATTGTGAAGGACCTGCCTAGTATGGGCCAACAGGCCTGCTGCAGTGTTTCTCCTTTCTTATGTTCTTATGTTCTTATGTAACAATGTAGCAATTGCATCTGCTCGAAAAATGACAGGATGGATAATGAGAAGCTTCAAAACCAGGGATGCCAAGCCCATGTTGACACTTTACAGATCGCTTGTTCTATCTAGGCTGGAATATTGCGGCACACTAACTGCACCTTTCAAGGCGGGTGAAATTGCTGACCTTGAAAATGTGCAGAGAACCTTCACCACACGCATAAGTGCGATAAACCACCTCAACTACTGGGAACGCTGAGTTCCTAAACCTGTACTCTAGAACGCAGGCGGGAGAGATACATTATTATATACACATGGAAAATTCTCGAGGCTTAGTACCAAACTTGCACACAAAAATCACTCCCTATGAAAGCAAAAGACTCGGCAGGCGATGTAACATATCATAAGAACATAAGAAAGGAGGAACACTGCAGCAGGCCTGTTGGCCCATACTAGGCATCTAGTATGGGCCAATTATAGGCTTTTTCCTGCGCGCACTCAGAATCTGCAGCAGTGAGTTCCTTGAAGAAGAATGCTCCCTCATTGAACAAGTTTTTTCCAAACTTCACTATCCTCGTCACTTCATTAGAGACTGCAGACGACGGGCATTAAACATCTTCAACACACCCAGAGAAGACACTGCTGAGAAGAGATACATAGTCCTTCCCACCAACTCCATTTCCAAACAAGTTTCCAACATTTTTCTAAGACCTCATTCCGAGTATCCACCTCCACATCCACCACCATTAAGGACATTACCAGTAACAGACAGGAAAAGCTTCAATCCACGGCAGGGGTATACACAACCCCTTGTAATGGCTGCAGCAAATTATACGTTGGCGAAACATCCGGGAGACCTACAAACACGCATTTCAGAACACCAGTACGCAGGCAGATCTGACGACTCAAGAAATGCCTGTGTTCCCACACCGAAATTTACACAACCATTTAATCAACTACAGAAACGCAAGACTCATCGCCAGAGAAGACAACACGCAATACCGAAGAATCCTAGAATCATCACTCATCTGTATATCCAACAACTTCAACCAGAACAACGGCTTCTACAACATAGCTGAACCTATTGCCAAGAAACTTCTTCAACGCTATCCCACCTAGAACTCAAGAATGGTACACTGCAGGTCCTTTAAGTCACACTATGTTTTTAACTATCACACTACTTTTTAAGACTCACATGCAGCTTTCTCCACCTGACCCAGCATTCTCCACCTGACTGTACCCTATATATATCTCCATGTTGCTCATTTTCCAGGTAGATCTGTCTGTGACTCGATAAAGCCCACTGCGTGGGCGAAACGTTGTCAATAAAGGATCACATTATACTGCTTATGTGTTTATTTTTTCCCGAATGATATGTGCTCTATTTTTAATAATTATTTTCTCTCGGTTTTCACACAGGAAGACATTAATAATATCCCAGTAATTAATTTTTACAGAGGCCCAGAAGAAGATAAATTATGTAATATCACAGTCACTAGCGAAATGATTATGAAACAGCTGGACCGACTGAAACAAAATAAATCGCCGGGTCCTGATGAGCTTTTTGCAAGGGTTCTTAAGGAATGCAAAATGGAACTCTGTGAACCAATATCTAACATTTTTAATTTATCTCTTCAAACAGGTGTAGTGTCTGATATGTGGAAGATATCTAATGTAATTCCTATTTTTAAAGCAGGGGACAAGTCACTACCGTCAAACTACCGCCCAATAAGCCTGACCTCAATTGTAGGCAAATTACTAGAGTCAATTATAGCTGATATTATTAGAAGCCATCTAGATAACAATCATTTGATTAATGATACCCAGCATGGATTCACCAGAGGCTGTTCCTGCCTAACTAATTTATTAACTTTTTTCAGTAAGGCTTTTGAGGCAGTTGATAATGATAAAGAATTCGATATTGTTTATTTAGACTTTAGTAAGGCTTTTGATAGAGTACCGCACCAGAGACTGTTAAAGAAAGTGGCAGCTCATGGCATTGGGGGAAAAGTGCTGTCATGGATCGAGTCATGGCTCACCAATAGGAAGCAGAGAGTGTGCATAAATGGGGTTAAATCCGAATGGGGACTTGTAACAAGTGGTGTTCCACAGGGATCAGTCTTAGGCCCATTGTTATTTATAATATATATCAATGACCTTGATGAGGAATTACTAGTGATATGAACAAATTCGCCGACGACACGAAGATAGGTAGGATAATTGATTCAAACATAGATGTCATAGAACTTCAGGAAGATTTAGACAAACTTAATTCGTGGTCAGAAAAGTGGCAGATGCAGTTCAATGTAGATAAATGCAAGGTTCTGAAGCTCGGGAGTGTCCATAACCCAAGCACTTATAAGTTAAATAACGTAGAACTTAGCCATACAGATTGCGAGAAGGACTTGGGGGTGATGGTAAGCAGCAACCTTAAACCAAGACAGCAATGCCTAAGCGTACGTAATAAGGCAAATAGATTACTGGGATTTATATCAAGTGTTAGCAACAGAAGTCCAGAGGTTATATTACAGCTTTATACATCATTAGTAAGGCCTCACCTAGATTACGCAGCTCAGTTCTGGTCTCCATATTACAGAATGGACATAAATTCGTTAGAAAACATTCAGCGTAGAATGACTAAATTAATACATAGCATTAGAAATCTTCCTTACGAAGAAAGATTGAAGACCCTAAAATTACATTCACTTGTAAGACGTAGAATGAGGGAGACATGATCGAGGTATACAAGTGGAAAATGGTATTAACAAAGGGGATATAAATAGGTCTTGAGGATATCTCTTCAAGAGAGAACCCAATAATGGATTCAAGTTAGATAAGTTTAGATTTAGAAAGGATATAGGAAAGTATTGGTTTGGAAATAGGGTAGTTGATGAGTGGAACAGTCTGCCTAGTAGGGTTATTGAAGCTAGGACCTTGGGTAGTTTCAAATTTAGGTTGGATAAATTCATGAGTGAGAGGGTTGGATTTGAGTGGGACTCGCGCATGAGTGGGTAGAATTGTCAAAGCTTATTTCTTGGGTAGCATTGAAAATTGGGTTGAGCAAATATTCTGTTAGTGGGACGGATTGTGAAGGACCTGCCTAGTATGGGCCAACAGGCCTGCTGCAGTGTTCCTCCTTTCTTATGTTCTTATGTTCACACGAGAGTCACTCCCTACGAAAGCAAAAGACTCGGCAGGCGATGTAACATCCCCCAATGAAAAGCAGGGGTGCCACTAGCACGTTGAGGGACAACACAATAAGTGTCAGGGGCCCAAGAGTGTTCAGCTGCCTCCCAGCATACATCAGGGGGATTACCAACAAACCCCTCGCTGTCTTCAAGCAGGCACTGGACAGGCACCTCAAGTCGGTACCTGACCAGCCAGGCTGTGGTTCGTACGTTGGACTGCGTGCGGCCAGCAGTAACAGCCTGGTTGATCAGGCTCTGGTCCAACATGAGGCCTTCTGGGACTCTCGTAGTGGCCTACCTGATGGTCCAGTAGTCAGGGTACTGGGTATCATGAGGTACCGGAAGGAACTAATGAAGGAGGAACCAGGATATATAAGAACATAAGAAAGGAGGAACACTGCAGCATGCCTGATGGCCCATACTAGTCAAGTCCTTCCCATTCCATCCCACTAACAGAATATTTGTTCAACCCAATCTTCAATGCTACCCAAGAAATAAGCTTTGATAATTCTATTACTCATGTGCAATTCCCACTCAAATCCAACCCCCCTCACTCATGAATTTATCCAACCTAAATTTGAAACTACCCAAGGTCCTAGCTTCAATAACCCTACTAGGCAGACTGTTCCAGTCATCAACTACCCTATTTCCAAACCAATACTTTCCTATATCCTTTCTAAATCTAAACTTATCTAATTTGAATCCATTATTGCGGGTTCTCTCTTTGAGAGATATCCTCAAGACCTTATTTATATCCCCTTTGTTAATACCCATTTTCCACTTGTATACCTCAATCATATCTCCCTCATTCTTCGTCTTACAAGTGAATGTAATTTTAGGGTCTTCAATCTTTCCTCATACGGACGATTTCTAATGCTATGTATTAATTTAGTCATTCTACGCTGAATGTTTTCTAACAATTAATATCCATTCTGTAATATGGAGACCAGAACTCAGCTGCGTAATCTAGGTGAGGCCTTACTAACGATGTATAAAGTTTTAATATAACCTCAGGACTTCTGTTGCTTACACTTCTTGATATAAATCCCAGTAATCTGTTTGCCTTATTACGTATGCTTAAGAACATAAGAAAGGAGGAACACTGCAGCAGGCCTGTTGGCCCATACTAGGCAGGTCCTTCACATTCCATCCCACTAACAGAATATTTGTTCAACCTAATTTCCAATGCTACCCAAGAAATAAGCTTCGATAATTTTATTTACTCATGTGCAATTCCCACTCAAATCCAACCCCTTTCACTCATGAATTTATCCAACCTAAATTTAAAACTACCCAAGGTCCTTGCTTCAATAACCCTACTAGGCAGACTGTTCCACTCATCAACTACCCTATTTCCAAACCAATACTTTCCTATATCCTTTCTAAATCTAAACTTATCTAACTTGAATCCATTATTGCGGGTTCTCTCTTGGAGAGATACCCTCAAGACCTTATTTATATCCCCTTTGTTAATACCCATTTTCCACTTGTATACCTCGATCATGTCTCCCTCATTCTACGTCTTACAAGTGAATGTAATTTAAGGGTCTTCAATCTTTCTTCGTAAGGAAGATTTCTAATGCTATGTATTAATTTAGTCATTCTACGCTGAATGTTTTCTAACGAATTTATGTCCATTCTGTAATATGGAGACCAGAACTGAGCTACGTAATCTAGGTGAGGCCTTACTAATGATGTATAAAGCTGTAATATAACCTCTGGACTTCTGTTGCTAACACTTCTTGATATAAATCCCAGTAATCTATTTGCCTTATTACGTACGCTTAGGCATTGCTGTCTTGGTTTAAGGTTGCTGCTTACCATCACCCCCAAGTCCTTCTCGCAATCTGTATGTCTATTCCTTGGGCACGACCTACTTCCACATTGAACAAATGTGACACCTCCTACTACTGCTGCACCTCTCCTGTCTACAGTATATAAGGTTCCTCTGCTCATATGCTGTTATTCTATTCAAGATTGATGGACTGACAACATCGTCTCAAGATTGAGGGCCTGACAACCTCACACTCCTCCTGTTCTTCACGATTCTCCTTTGTATGGACTGATGAAGCCACTGTGTGGCGAAACGTTTCCTCAATAAAGATACCCAAGTGTTGCATATGTGTCTAATTTACCAACATGTCTAAGTTCTACGTTATTTAACTTATAAGTGCTTGGGTTATGGACACTCCCGAGCTTCAGAACCTTGCATTTATCTACATTGAACTGCATCTGCCACTTTTCTGACAAGGAATTGAGTTTGTCTAAATCCTCCTGAAGTTCCCTGACATCTACGTTTGAATCAATTATCCTACCTATCTTCGTGTCATCGGCGAATTTGCTCATATCACTAGTAATTCCCTCATCAAGGTCATTGATATATATTATATACAACAACGGGCCTAAGACTGATCCCTGTGGAACATCACTTGTTACAGATCCCCACTCGGATCTAACCCCATTTATGCTTCCTATTGGTGAGCCATGACTCGATCCATGACAGCACTTTTCCCGTAATGTAATGAGCTGCCACTTTCTTTAACAATCTCTGGTGCGGTACTCTATCAAAAGCCTTACTAATATCTAAATAAACAATATCGAATTTTCTATCGTGATCAACAGCCTTAAAAGCTTTACTAAAGAAGGTTAATAAATTAGATAGGCAGGAATGGCCCCTCGTGAATCCATGCTGAGTATCATTAATCAAATTATGGTTATCTAGATGGCTTCTAATAATATCAGTTATAATTGACTCTAGTAATTTGCCTACAATTGAGGTTAGGCTTATTGGGCGGTAATTTGACGGTAGTGACTTGTCCCCTGCTTTAAAAATAGGAATTACATTAGCCATCTTCCACATATCAGACACTACACCTGTTTGAAGAGATAAATTAAAAATGTTAGATATTGGTTCACAGAGTTCCATTTTGCATTCCTTAAGAACCCTTGCAAAAAGCTCATCAGGACCCGGCGATTTATTTTGTTTCAGTCGGTCTACTTGTTTCATAACCATTTCGCTAGTGACTGTGATATTACATAATTTATCTTAAGTAAAAGGACACAATTGCAACTAATGTGACATTTTATTGTGGCAACGTTTCGCTCTCCAGGAGCTTTCTCAAGCCGTTACAAGCGATATATGGACACAGTTGGCATATATATACTCTCAAGGTGAGGTGAAAAAACTAGTGGTGGTAGAAGTAGTAGTGATATAAGTAGTATTAGTAGTAGTAGTAGTAGTAGAAGTAATACAATAAGGTAGAACAATCAATATGCACATGAGTAAAGGGTGATAAAACAAATACTTGGGTAGTATAACAATAGGTTAGACAAATGTTTCTGCTGGAGGTTGAAATATAGAAGGCCAGTAGGAGTGTTCCACATCTACGATGTGCTAAATTAGCAGGAGAGACTATGTGATGGTAGGGTTTACTGTTTTCAGGAGGATTCTTGCTAAGACTTCAGAGATGGTGAAGCTGCCTTTGTTTTGTTTAATTGTGTTAGAAACAGAGATAAGTGCTGATTCAAGGCATTTTCGTCTACGGAAATTAGTTTCTTTGATTACTAGTCGGGCGTCTTTGAATTTCATGAGATGATTGTTGGAATTTCGGTGTTGTACGCAGGCGTTGTTCAGGTTATCGTTTCTGCATGCATTCATGTGTTCATTGATGCGTGTCTCGAGGTTTCTTGCTGTTTCTCCTACATAAATTCTGTCGCAGCCTCCACAGGGTATAGTGTAGACCCCTGCGTTGACTGGTTCATGGCGCTTGGATTTAGTCCTGGTTAGATCCTTAATAGAAGTACTGGAAGCGATGGCGACTCTAGTGTTAGCTTGTGCAAATACTTTAGAAATGTTGGATGCAACCTGGCTGTTGGGAAGAATTATAACTTTGTTTGGAGTGGAGTTGACGCGTGGAGAATTAATGATCTGAAGAGCTCTTTTCTTTGATGAAAAAGGAAGGAAAATGTAAATCAGTGAAGGTTTGGTGAATGTATGTACATTCCTCGTCAAGAAACTCAGGACTACAAATTCGGTAAGCTCTTAGGAAGAATCCGATGATGATGCCTCTTTTGGTCTTAGTATCTTGACTGGAATAGAAGTGTGTGAGGTCATTTTTATTTGTAGGTTTCCGGTAAACTTGAAATCTTAGGTTGTTATCTACTTTGTGGATGAGGACGTCTAGAAAGGGTAGCTTGTTATTAGACTCTTCTTCTAGTGTAAACTGGATCGCCGGTTCAACTGCGTTGAGCCTTGCCTGAAGATTCCGTACATCAAAACGTTTGGGAGTTATTACGAGGACGTCGTCTACGTAACGTAACCAAGTGACGCTTGAGGGGATGATGTTGGCGAAGTGTTCAGCCTCTAGGTGTTCCATGTATAAGTTAGCTAAGACGGCACTGATGGGGACCCCATTCCCATGCCGTATGTTTGTTTGTAGAGCCTGTTACTGAAAGAAAAACAGTTGAAATTAACACAGAGTTCAATAAGGTCAACAAAATCTCCGGGAGGAAGAGGAAGGTTAAGGTCCTGATTGCTCTTCAGATCATTAATTCTCCACGCGTCAACTCCACTCCAAACAAAGTTATAATTCTTCCCAACAGCCAGGTTGCATCCAACATTTCTAAAGTATTTGCACAAGCTAACACTAGAGTCGCCATCGCTTCCAGTACTTCTATTAAGGATCTAACCAGGACTAAATCCAAGCGCCATGAACCAGTCAACGCAGGGGTCTACACTATACCCTGTGGAGGCTGCGACAGAATTTATGTAGGAGAAACAGCAAGAAACCTCGAGACACGCATCAATGAACACATGAATGCATGCAGAAACGATAACCTGAACAACGCCTGCGTACAACACCGAAATTCCAACAATCATCTCATGAAATTCAAAGACGCCCGACTAGTAATCAAAGAAACTAATTTCCGTAGACGAAAATGCCTTGAATCAGCACTTATCTCTGTTTCTAACACAATTAAACAAAACAAAGGCAGCTTCACCATCTCTGAAGTCTTAGCAGGAATCCTCCTGAAAACAGTAAACCCTACCATCACATAGTCTCTCCTGCTAATTTAGCACATCGTAGATGTGGAACACTCCTACTGGCCTTCTATATTTCAACCTCCAGCAGAAACATTTGTCTAACCTATTGTTATACTACCCAAGTATTTGTTTTATCACCCTTTTACTCATGTGCATATTGATTGTTCTACCTTATTGTATTACTTCTACTACTACTACTACTACTAATACTACTTATATCACTACTACTTCTACCACCACTAGTTTTTCACCTCACCTTGAGATATATATGCCAACTGTGTCCATATATCGCTTGTAACGGCTTGAGAAAGCTCCTGGAGAGCGAAACGTTGCCACAATAAAATGTCACATTAGTTGCAATTGTGTCCTTTTACTTAACATATTGTCGGTAATTCTACCAATATTATTACAAAATTTATCTTCTTCAGGGCCACTATATAAATTAATTACTGGGATATTATTAGTGTCTTCCTGTGTGAAAACCGAGAGAAAATAATTATAAAAAATAGAGCACATATCATTTTCCTTGTCAGTAAGATGCCAGAGTTATTTTTAAGGGGACCTATCTTATCCCTAACTTTTGTTCTATAAACCTGGAAAAAACTTTTTGGGTTAGTTTTTGAATCCCTAGCAACTTTAATTTCATAGTCCCGTTTAGCTTTCCTTATACCCTTTTTAACGTCCCTCTTAATGTCAGTATACTGATTTAAGAACATAAGAACATAAGAAAGGAGGAACACTGCAGCAGGCCTGTTGGCCCATACTAGGCAGGTCCTTCATAATCCATCCCACTAACAGAATAATTGCCCAACCTAATTTTCAGTTCTACCCAAGAAATAAGCTTTGATGATTCTATTGACTCAAGTGCGAGTCCCACTCAAATCCAACCCCTCTCACTCATGTATTTATCCAACCTAAATTTAAAACTAACTAAGGTCCTAGCTTCAATAACCCTACTAGGCAGACTGTTCCACTCATCAACTACCCTATTTCCAAACCAATATTTTCCTATATCTTTTCTAAATCTAAACTTATCCAATTTGAATCCATTATTGCGGGTTCTCTCTTGGAGAGATATCCTCAAGACCTTATTTATATCCCCCTTATTAATACCCATCTTCCACTTATATACCTCGATCATGTCTCCCCTCATTCTACGTCTTACAAGTGAATGTAAATTTAGGGTCTTCAATCTTTCTTCGTAAGGAAGATTTCTAATGCTATGTATTAATTTAGTCATTCTACGCTGAATGTTTTCTAACGAATTTATGTATATTCTGTAATATGGAGACCAGAACTGAGCTGCGTAATCTAGGTGAGGCCTTACTAATGATGTATAAAGTTGTAATATAACCTCTGGACTTCTTTTGCTAACACTTCTTGATATAAATCCCAGTAATCTATTTGCCTTATTACGTACGCTTAGGCATTGCTGTCTTATAATGTGATCCTTTATTGACAACGTTTCGCCCACGCAGTGGGCTTTATCGAGTCACAGACAGATCTGTCTGTGACTCGATAAAGCCCACTGCGTGGGCGAAACTTGTCAATAAGATCACATTATACTGCTTATGTGTTTATTTTTCCATTGTGTCGGTATTTTATACCATTTATTTCCATTGCTGTCTTGGTTTAAGGTTGCTGCTTACCATCACCCCCAAGTCCTTCTCGCAATCTGTATGGCTAAGTTCTACGTTATTCAACTTATAAGTGCTCGGGTTATGGACACTCCCGAGCTTCAGAACCCTGCACTTATCTTCCACTTATATACCTCGATCATGTCTCCCCTCATTCTTCGTCTTACAAGTGAATGTAATTTAAGGGTCTTCAATCTTTCTTCATACGGAAGATTTCTAATGCTATGAATTAACTTTGTCATTCATCGCTGAATGTTTTCTAACGAATTTATATCCATTCTGTAATATGGAGACCAGAACTGAGCTGCGTAATCTAGGTGAGGCCTTACTATTGATGTATAAAGCTGTAATATAACCGCTGGACTTATGTTGCTTACACTTCTTGATATAAATCCCAATAATCTATTTGCTTTATTTCTTACGTTTAGGCATTGCTGACTTGGTTTGAGGTTGCTGCTAACCATAACCCCCAAATCCTTTTCACATTCTGTACGGCTGAGTTCAACATTATTAAGCTGGTAGGTGCTAGGGTTATGAACATTCCCGAGCTTTAGAACTTTGCATTTATCTACATTGAACTGCATCTGCCATTTTTCTGACCAGGAATTGAGTTTGTCTAAATCCTCCTGTAGTTCCCTGACATCTACGTCTGAATCGATTATCCTACCTATCTTCGTGTCATCAGCGAATTTGCTCATATCACTAGTAATTCCCTCGTCAAGGTCATTTATATATATTATAAACAACAACGGGCCCAAAACCGATCCCTGAGGAACGCCACTTGTTACAGATCCCCACTCCGATTTAACCCCATTTATGCACACCTCTGCTTCCTATTGGTGAGCCATGACTCGATCCATGACAACACTTTTTCCCCAATGCAATGAGCTGCCACTTTCTTTAACAGTCTCTGGTGCGGTACTCTATCAAAAGCCTTACTAAAATCCAAATAAACAATATCGAATTCTTTATCATGATCAACTTCCTCAAAAGCCTTACTGAAAAATTAATAAATTAGTTAGGCAGGAACGGCCCCTGGTGAATCCATGTTGAGTATCATTAATCAAATTATGCCTATCGAGATGGCTTCTTATGTTATCAGCTATAATCGACTCTAGTAATTTGCCTACAATTGATGTTAGACTTATTGGGCTCTAATTTGATGGTAACGACTTGTCCCCTGCTTTAAAAATAGGAATTACATTAGCCATCTTCCACGTATCCGACACTACACCTGTTTGAAGAGATAGGTTAAAAATGTTAGTTAAGGGTTCACAGAGTTCCATTTTGCATTCCTTGAGAACCCTTGAAAAAAGCTCATCAGGACCTGGCGATTTATTTTGCTTCAAACGGTCTATCTGTTTGATAACCATTTCACTAGTGACTGTGATACTACATAATTTATCTTGTAGATGAATGGTTCAGAGAACCGACAAGTTATAAATTAGACACATATGCAACAGTTTATAATTTATCTTCTTCAGGCCCACTAAAATACCTAATTCTTGGGATATTATTAGTGTCTTCCTGAGTGAAAACCGAGAGAAAATAATTATTAAAAATAGAGCACATTTCATTCTCTTTGTCAGTAAGATACCCATAATTATTTTTAAGGGGACCTATATTATCTCTAACTTTTGTTCTATACACCTGGAAAAAACTTTTTGGGTTAGTTTTCGAATCCCTAGCAACTTTAATTTCGTAGTCCCGTTTAGCTTTTCTTATCCTCTTTTTAACATCCCTCTTAATGTCAATATACTGATTCATAAGATGACCCTCACCTCTTTTGATACGCCTATAAATTCCTTTCTTCTGCCCTAAAAGATATTTGAGCCTATTATTCATCCATTTTGGGTCATTTCTACTTGATCTAATTTCTTTATATGGGATAAATGTTCTTTGGGCAGCCTGTATAGTGTTAAGAAAGCTGTCATATTGATAGCTCTCTTCGTTTCCCCAGTCCACAGTTGATAAGTGTTCTCTAAGCCCATTATAATCTGCTAAGCGAAAGTCTGGGACTGTTACTGAATTATCCCTACTATCATACATCCATTCGTCTGTAATTTCTAAATTATTTACAAGGGATTCCTTGTTTGCCAGAACCAAGTCAAGTAGGTTATTTCCTCTTGTAGGTTCTGTCACAAACTGCTTCAAAAAACAATCCTGAACTATTTCTAAAAAGTCGTTTGATTCTAAATTACCTGTCAAGAAATTCCAATCAATCTGACTAAAGTTAAAGTCCCCTAGAATTACTACGTTATCGTGCCTTGTGGCCTTAAAAATTTCCTCCCAAAGTAGTTTCCCTTGTTCCCTATCTAAGTTTGGAGGACGGTATATCACACCGTAAATCAATTTTTCACACCCCTCTGAAATTTCTATCCAGACAGACTCGGTATGTATTATTTCAGACTTTTTAACCCGTTTTTATGCAACAATTTAAATGATCATGGACATAGAATGCCACCCCACTCCCCTTCCCGATACTTCTGTCTACTTGGAACAATTAAAAACCCTGAATGTGACATTCGGCAGGCAAGTCCCGATTTTTCATATTAAACCACGTCTCAGTTAATGCAAAACATCAATATTACTTGCACTTGCAACTAATCTCAACTCGTCCATCTTATTTCTCCACTACGACTATTAGTATAAAAAATGTTCAGAAAACCTCCTTCTCTTTACTCTTCCTGCTCATTTCTGTTTTTCCCTTATACCTATTACTGTCCTTGTCACCTAGTGCCACTGACTCTCCAATATCCACCTTATTCTGCCTATTGCTAGTTCCCTAAAATTCATAACTTTACTACACTGGGACTTCACTGTTTTTTCCCCATAACCCATACCACTAACTTTTTCTAGTTTAAAGCCCTAACAGCTCCCTCCACTGCAGTTGCTAGTGCCCCATCCTGGCATACATGTCATTTCTGCCATAGAAGAGGTCCCAGTTGTCAATGAATGTTACTGCATTTTCCTTACAGTATTTGTCCAGCCAGCAATTGACACCAATTGCCCTGGACAACCATTCATTTCAAACTCCTCTCCTTGGCAAAAAACCACATATGACAGGTTCCCACCTTCTTCCTAATTCTATCTATTGCTGACCTATAGCTGCTAATCAGCTATTCAATCCTACGCCTGTTACATCGTTGCCTCCAGCACTGAGACAGATAACAGGATTGCTCCCATTACCTCTCATGATGTCGTCCAGACGGCTAACAATATCCTTCATCCCAGCCCCAGGATAACACACCCCCGCCTCCCTATTCCTATCCTTAAGACAAAATTCCCTATCCATACACCTAATCTGACTGTCCCAAATTAAAAATAATGTTCTTACTCGACTGGCGGTGCATGATTGCTCTCGACGGTCTTTGTAGAGATGGTCTTCGCTGGGGTGTCTTCACATTCGTCTGATAACAAGGCAGTGCGCAGCTGTTGGTTTTTCACAGCAGTCTCCTGGACCTTCCTTCAACTTCAGCTTCTCGTCCTTCAGAACCGACTAGCATCCATTCGTTGGTCTGATCATCGGCGACATTGTTCCGGGATAATCCTTGCATATACCCTTTCCCCAAACGTTGAATTTCTAGCTCTGTTAATTCCGCCTTAAGTTGGAGATATAGCTGCTCGTAGTCGAGGGTAGCTAAGGTAGCTAAGAACGGAAGCACAGTAGAAAAGTTCTCACAGAGCAAAGATGGTTCAGTCCACAGAGAGTACACAAGACACAATTGCTATGTCTGAAAGTTTTTTAATCGATCTTGTTCATGCTTCTCACTGGTCGGAGACAATGGCTCTTCACACATCTTATAACCTCAAATCCGAATTCCGTCCAGTTTTCCGGTGAATTTATTTAGTTGTTAAATACGATTTTCCCGAGTACATTCACTTGTAGAGACATCAAAGTATAGTACCATAACATTGCCCAAAAGCTGTCCACGTCCACGATAACAACCACAGTACAGTGCGGTGAATGACTTGGCGAAAACACTTATGTACATTTGGACATTTATTAGAGGAACCGTTTCGACAAATGTGTGAATTCTTCAATCATAACGCAGAGATAACTAAGAACGAGTATATACAGTGGCAGGAGTCAGGTGGTAAGGTGCGAGAGGGTAGCAATAATAGTGGCAGGAGTCAGGTGGTGGCAGCGAGAGGGTAGTAGTGCAACAATAATATAGTATCGGCAACTGCGGTCAGCAGGACCTGTCAAATATTATCATGTTACAGCGGTCTCCAGAATGGACAATATCCCGTGACTGTGCAACTTGGATAGAGTGTAACTTCCTGGATTTTTGATGGATATTGCTACTGACGGATACAAGAAACAGCCTCTAGAGGTACGTTCTTCCACGATTTCATTGCGTTCAAAATCGACTGCATATTAGAGAATCACACGTTTCTACTACCATTTCTGTTGCAGGCGTTCTGTGCTCGGATTCTAATATCCAGTGATCTTGCTGTTTTTCTCATATATATTTTGTTACATCCCCCACACGGCAGTGTGTATACTTTGCACCACTTTTTAACAGTAGCTGAAGAGCTGATGGATATTTTAATTATCAAGTTTTTGCCATTTTAGAAACGTTATTTGCAGAATGATTTGATGTTATTTGGTAGAAAGATGTTTCTGGAGGTTGTCCTCTAACTGATTGTTGTTAGCCTTTGAATGCAAGTGTCGCACGTTTCTTGCAATCATGCATGAAGTGTGGTGAGACGCATAGCCAACTGAATGTGTGATGAATTTTCACATTCTTTCTCGAAGAACTGCGGACTGGAAACTATGTAAGATATCAGAAAGAAGGCTATAATTCACCCCTCTTGTAGTTCAAATTGCTGATCAGCAAGATATTGCCCATTCTTTAGACAGCTGTAACATGATGTTGACAGGTCTGTCTCAAAACCCATCCCATCACTATTGCTGCTCCCACTTCAACACTCTCTCTACTACCCCTCTACTACCCTGTACTACCTCTACTACCCTGTACTACCCTGTATCATCTTCTACTTACCTCACTAGCACCGTTGGTGCTTGGGAGGGGAGCTAATAAAACACTTGCAGAGACGTCGCAAAATGTGGGTAATATTTTCCAAAATTTGCTGCTATCTTCTGCTGTAATTACTACACTACAATCGTAATGCGTAAACATTGCGTATTCACAGCCTTGAGTTCAGTTCCCATCCAGTTTTACGTGAATTAAGTTACAGTCTTTCCTTACAACTTTTCGGAGTAACTTAACTGTTGCTTTCAGGAAAAAAAGCTGTATCAATTATTAAAAATTGGGTGGTGTTTGAACCCATGAGTTAAAAAACCCCACCGGGTCTATGATTTGTATCTATGACTGATGGTGGGGGGAGAAAGCTGAGTGGTAAAATCTTGCAGAGATGTAGCAGACTTTGGCACCTGCTAACATAACCTAAAGATGGTTCTTTTCTATTGTAACCTCCACAGTATAGTGCTTTGCACAGGCGCATCCCCCTGGTCAGCTTCCATGAATGTAGTTGTAGTTATTCATTACCTCGGCCTCTGCCTACTCCAAACAGAAGAGAAAAAGCAAACCAAACTCACGATGTCCTCGGGCAACATGAAATCACAAATCAACAAATAAATAGAGGAACGGAATACTGCAGAAACACTCAAACTAATCAATATTAATGAAACTACTGCCCTCAGGGACTTATCCACATGAAAAAGTTCTATAAGTGCAAACACCCGGCCAGACCTCTAATAACGGCCTTGATCTTTACGAGCACCACCACTGGAGGGGAACCATTGACTGTCCAAGAAACGGAAGTGGCAAGTTGCCTCTGTCCTTCCCTCGAGGATCTGTCGATGGTTTACGGGACTTCTTCCACAATACAGCAAACAAATGCTCAATCCAATAGTCGTAGATGTTGCAGAGCGTCTCCTGTCAGAGTTGATGTTATGCCTGTACTTGTTTCACTGGCGTTGTTTCATATCATTAGACATCTCTCTCTCTCTCTCTCTCTCTCTCTCTCTCTCTCTCTCTCTCTTGGTGCATCCCCGTGTCCAGTAAAAATGGAGGAATTGTGAAATAATTAACAAAAAGACACAATACCGTGACTGGAACAATACACAATAACCCGGGCACATAGAAAGAGGAAAGCATCACGACAGCTTGTCTGACTGGACCATTTACAAAGTGACAGTGTGATTCCCTTGTAAATGGTCCAAGTCGGACCGAAACGTCATCGTAATCTCCTCTTCTATGTGCGGATTATTTGTGAGGAATCAGACCCATTGGTGTTGGCAACACTGTATGCCACCTCGTTGCCAGCATAGCAATGAAAACAATGAGGCGTGATGCAGCCATCATGCTGAGGCGTGATGCAGCCATCATGCTGAGGCGGGATGCAGCCATCATGCCGAGGCGTGATGCAGCATCATGCTGAGACCATGACACAGTCAGGGCTTGACCTCTCAGGGCTGCGAAGCTGCAGCCCAACGCCGCACCTCCATACATCACCAACCTCCATGCTGGAAATCCCTGATTAAACTTGATTTAACAAATGCCTTTAAATTAATCAAAAAGAGACGTTGCTGCAACATAGATTTGAAACTTCTCTTAGGGTCCGGGTTCGATTCCCGGTTGTCTGTGTTCCCATCAGCAAATGGGTACCTGGATGTTAATCGACTGGTTTGGGTCGCATCCTGGGACAAAACTGACGTAATTTCTCCGAAATGCTGTGTATAACAAGCGGTTTTCTATAGTAGTATGTCATTGATGTCAGCTAGGACTGTATACCTTGTACATTTACTTGTAGAAATAAAGATATTATTATTATTATTATTATTATTATTATTATTATTATTATTATTATTGGTAGTGGTAGTGGTAGAGGTAAGGCCGGAAGTGGTAATAGTAGTGGTAAAGGTAAGGCTGGAGTGTAAGGTTATAGTGGTATTAGTAGTGGTAGAGGAATGGTAGCGGTAGTAGTGGCAAGGCAAGGCAGGTAGTGGTAGTAGTTGTGGTAGAGGAAAGGCTGGTAGTGGTAGTAGTAGTGGTAGAGGTAAGGCTGGTAGTGGTAGTGGTAATGGTAGAGGTAAGTTGGTAGTGGTAGTGGTAGTAGTGGAAGAGGTAAGGCTGTTATGGTAGTAGTAGTGGTAGAGGTAGTTGGTAGTGGTATTAGTAGTGGTAGAGGTAAAGTTGGTAGTGGTATTAGTAGTGGTAGAGGTAAGGCTGGTAGTGGTAGTAGTAGTGGTAGAGGTAAAGTTGGTAGTGGTATTAGTAGTGGTAGAGGTAAGGCTGGTAGTGGTATTAGTAGGTAGAGGTAAGGCTGGTAGTGGTATTAGTAGGTAGAGGGTGCTGAAGTGGTAGTGGAGGATAGATGAAATGGCCCAGAGAACCGACGAGTTGGTGTGGGCTAGACATATAACACTTGGGTATCTTTTATTACTAAAGACACACACAAGACAGTCCATACAAAGGAGAATCGTGAAGCACAGGAGGAGTATGAGGTATCGTCCCTCATCTTGAGTCGATGTTGTCAGTCCATCAATCTTGAATAGAATACAACATGATGTAGAGAAGCTTAAATGAAACAGACAGGAGAGCAGCAGTTGTAGGTGGTGTCACATTTGTCCAATGTGGAAGTAGGTCGTGCCCAAGGAATAGGCAAGCGAAGAAATCCCTGTATTAAGATACAAAATGTGACACCACCACAACTGCTGCACCTCTCCTGTCTGCTGTATTTAAGCTTCCACGTGTCTCATATGTTGTATCTGTATTCAAGATTGAGGGACTGTCTCACTCCATAAATTCCTCCCTGTGCTTCATGATTCTCCTCCTTTGTATGGACTGGGCCGAAGCCACTGTGTGGCGAAACGTTTCCTCAATAAAGATACCCAAGTGTTGCATATGTGTCTAATTTGCTTCAGTGGTAGTAAAGGGTAGAGGCAAGACTGGTAGTGGTAGTAGTGGTAGAAATAAGGCTAGTAGTGGTAGTAGTAGTGGTAGAGGTAAGGCTGGTAGTGGTAGAAATAAGGCTGGTAGTGGTAGTAGTAGTGGTAGGTAAGGCTGGTAGTGGTAGTAGTAGTGGTGGAAATAAGGCTGGTAGTAGTAGTGGTAGAGGTAAGGCTGGTAGTAGTAGTAGTGTAGAGGTAAGGCTGGTAGTGGTAGTAGTAGTGGTAGAGGTAAGACTGGTAGTGGTAGCAGTGGTAGAAATAAGGTCATAGGTAGGTAGTGGTAGAGGTAAGGCTGGTAGTGGTAGTAGTAGTGGTAGAAATAAGGCTGTAGTATAGTAGCAGGGTAGAGGTAAGGCTGGTAGGTGGTAGTAGTGGTAGAAATAAGGTTGGTAGTGTAGTAGTAGTGGTAGAAATAAGGTCATAGTGTGGTAGTAGTAGTGGTAGAAATAAGGCTGGTAGTGGTAGTAGTAGTGGTAGAGGTAAGGCTGTAGTGGTAGTAGGAGTGGTAGAGGTAAGGCTGGTAGTGGTAGTGAAGTAGTGGTAGAGGTAAGGCTGGCAGGTAGTAGTAGTGGTAGAGTGTAAGGCTGGTAGTGGTAG
This sequence comes from Cherax destructor, assembly GCA_009830355.1. NCBI lineage: Eukaryota > Metazoa > Arthropoda > Malacostraca > Decapoda > Parastacidae > Cherax > Cherax destructor. The sequence goes on from WNWK01030397.1 coordinate 19,451, forward strand.
TAGTAGTGGCAGAGGAAGGCTGGTAGTGGTAGTAGTAGTGGCAGAGGTAAGGCTGGTAGTGGTAGTAGTAGTGGTAGAGGCACAGTAGTGGGTAGTAGTAGTAGTGGTAGAGGTAAGGCTGGTAGTGGTGTAGTAGTGGTAGAGGTAAGGCTGGTAGTGGTAGTAGTAGTGGTAAAGGTAAGGCAGGTAGTGGTAGGGTAGTGGTAGAGGTAAGGCTGGTAGTGGTAGTAGTAGTGTAAAGGCTGCAAGGCAGGTAGTGGTAGTAGTTGTGGTAGAGGTAAGGCCGTTATTACAACCTCAGGTTCAATGGCCTGTTAACCTGAGTGTAAAAGGAGCTTGGAGCAAAGAAACACAGTAGAAGATGTATTGAAATTGTATTTCCTTCAAAGAAATCAGTTAGATTAATTCCAGACTTTGTCTTCCTTCACCAAATATAACAAAGGATATTTACACATATGTACACTATATACAAAGGAGTAGTGTTTAGTGCACGCCACAGTTGTTAGGCTAAGCAGCAGCCAAAAGACAGACAACATTCCACAACCAGCTCTATGCGGGGAATTCATGACAAACCGCGAGTGGTAACCACGTCACCTTTGTCATTTTTAAAACCCTGCATTTTAATTGGCTGAACGAGTCGTTGATTTGAATGCCCCATCACCAAACCCTAACGATGGTTCGCTGGTTGGAGGATTTCATGTGGGTGTTTAAATGCTCCGAATAAAGGTTCTTACTTTTTTGCATGCAACACCGGTAGGGGTAGTAGTAGTGGTAGGGGTTTAAAGCTGATAGTAGTAGTATAAGTAGAGGTAAGGCTGTTAGTGGTAGTAGGTGGTTGAGGGGCTGGTAGTGGTAGTAGTAGTGGTAGAGGTAAGGCTGGGGTGGTAGTAGTAGTGGTAGAGGTAAGGCTGGAGTGGTAGTAATAGTGGTAAAGGTAAGGCAGGTAGTGGTAGTAGTAGTGGTAGAGGTAAGGCTGGTAGTGGTAGTAGTAGGGAAGAGGGGGCTGTTAGTGGTAGTAGTAGTGGAGGTAAGGTGGTAGTAGAGGTAAGGCTGGTAGTAGTAGAGGTAAGGTTGGTAGGGGGTAGTAGTAGTGGTAGAGGTAAGGCTGGTAGTGGTAGTAGTAGTGGAGGAAAAGGATAGTGGTAGTAGTAGTAGAGGAAGGCTGATAGTAGTAGTAGTAGTGGTAGAGGAAAGGCTGGTAGTAGTAGTAGTGGATAGAGGTAATATAGTAGCAGTAGAAGTGGTAGAGGTAAGGCTTTAGTGGTGGGTAGTAGTAGTGGTAGAGGTAATGATGGTAGTGGTAGTAGTAGTGGTAGGGGGGGGTAAGGCTGATAGTAGTAGTAGTAGTGTAACAGCCTACCCAGAGTTGTTTAAACTGCGCGGCACTATGGTGCTGCCCTATAGGCCTATCAAGGTCGGGCTGGTCAGCCATGTTTCTCTCTCACTTACACGGCCTACTTCACTGAAGCAGCATCTCCCCTACGAACTGGCCCCCGGTCCCCTCACGCTCTGTCCCCTTTATTCCTACACCTTGCCATTAATAAACTGAGTCTAGTCATCGGGCCGTTTTCTGCACCTACGTTACCATTCTACTGCCCAAAGCAAGCAGCCAAGAAGTTAGACTTAACAGTGGTGACAGCAGGGGTTTTACGGCAGAGGGGGTGGGACCCACGCCCAGTCATCATCCGACCAAGCCAGTCATATCCAGGTCATCTGCTGGCTTCTCGCATCATCCTGGGGCTTCTAGCGTCTCGTGGGTGCCTGAGCATTCCACGATTTTTCCAAAAATCGGGACATAGGCGTCATCTCCAGCTTTCCCGCCTGAAGCAGTCACGTGTGTTCATCTCCTACTCTACAACTCTCCAGCATTCCCTACACCCTTTTTTGCATCCAGCAGCATTCTACGCCTTCCCTACAGCCACAAGAGACGCGAGGTGAGGTCGTTTTGGGGTGGGGGTGGTGCGTCCACGAGTGTTCCCCGGGCCCCCCTTTTTCCCCCACCCCCTGCTCTCCATCCTTACTCGTTTCTCCCCCCCTCCCCGCTCGTCGCCTGTGTGTTGTTTTTCCGAGTTTTAAAGAAGCCCCCTGGCTTTTCCACGGGGAACCCATGATTGTCCCCCAAGCCCAGTTTCCCCGGACCTGCCTGCGTCCTTCAATCTTCACCCTTCCTCCAGCTTCAGCATGTTTTTTTTTTTTTTTTTTATTAGCCCAGATCTTAAACCCCCCATTGAAAACTGTAAAGTAACATCAGTAATTTTTGGGCCCCGCAGTATTTGGCATTCTAAAAAACCTTTTCTGTAAAATTTCCCGTGTCCTCTCCTTCCAAAGGTCAGCAACGCTCTCAGACGCGCCCTGTAAACATTGCCGCCTTCAGCTGGGAGTTTCTTTTTTTTTAGAAAACCCTCATTTCCGCAGAATTCTCGCCCTTTTCCCGTTCTTCCCAAGCCTTTCAAATTTTTCCTACGCCATGGAGACCCCATAGAAGCCCCAAGGTTTATAGTGTGTGTCCCCCCCCCACCAGCCACCAGTACACACCGGAGTTTCAGTATCTGCCTACTTTTTAACCCCCATCTACAATAAATTAAGTAAACAGTGACTTGTCTGGCATTTCCCCAAAATTTTGACATTATTTAATTGCCCGCAAAGTACAGTTACTGAAGCCCATACTTTTAGTGAATTTTTTTGCAACATTGTTGCATTTAAGCTCAATTTTTTTTTGGATTTTAAACCTAGGGGTTATTTCTGCACATAGCCTTACCAATTATTAAGTTGTTCCTGCTCAAAGTTGTTCATTGTGCTACCCAAAATATATATATGTATATATATTCTTTTTTAATTGGAATCTGTCTGCTATTATTTTTTATTTTGCATCTCAAGTAGCCACAAATTGTTTTCAACCTTGCACAGTTCTGATTTTAGTGTGTTAAAGTGTTTTTTAATACTTGCCAGTGTCAGTTTTATTTCTTGAATTCAAAACTTGTGACTAGACACCTACATTTTTTCCCGTGTCTCAATTTAATTTTTTTCTCCATATTATTTCTTTGCCATTTTTGTTTAGGCACATTCCCATGTTTTGCATTCTGTTAATGTTTATGCCTTTTTTGGTGATTTATCAGGCCTGTTATTGTTTTTTTGGGAAACCCTTTTTTGCCAAATTTCAATAATTAATTCCTGTGAAATTTATATTTTGCAAAGAAATTAGCAATTTTTTTTTTTTGTGTCAGTTGGGTTGTTCTGTCCTCTGTCCCGCTGTGCGGGGGAGGCCGTTTTCTCTTCCCCCACTAGTAGGGGGGAGTTTTTTTTGGGGCCCGCACCGCAATTTTCCCTTTTTAAAAAGTCAGGTGACCGGGAAACCAGTTTCCCCCGGGTAACCTTGCCTTGTTTACACCTTGTGCCCCCCAGTATTGTCGGTCGAGACGACACGGGGGGTGGCCCGGGGGATGTAAACAGCCCCCAAGGTGTTTAAACTGCCGGCACTATGGTGCTGCCCTCTATAGGCCACGGTGGGCTGGTCAGCCCTGTTTCTCTCTCACTTACCGGCCTACTCCTAAGCAGCATCTCCCTACGAACTGGCTCCCGGTCCCCTCGCACTCTGTCCCCGGTATTCCTACACCTTGCCATTAATAAACTGAGTCTAGTCATCGGCCCTATTCTGCACCTCGCTACCATTCTACTGCCCAAAACAAGCGCCAAGAAGAGCTTAACAGTGGTGAACAGTGGTTCCGGCAGAGTGTGTGAGGGGGCCCCCCCCCAGCGATCATCCGACCAAGCCAGTTATCCCGGTCATCTGCTGGCTTCTCGCATCATCCGTGCTTCTGCGCTCGTGGGGGCCTGAGTCAGCGCATCGTCCCCGATTTTTCCACAAAATCGGGACATGGGGGGTCATCTCCAGCTCTCCAGCCTGAAGCAGTACGTGTGTTTTATCTCCTATCTCAACTCTCCAGCATTCTCCCCACCCTTCTGTCCAGCAGCATCTCTCGCCCTTCCTACAGCTCAAGAGACGCGGGTAGGTCGGGGGTGGTGGTGGTCGTCCACGATGTCTACCTCAGGGCGCCGCTGCCCCCTATCTCCCACCCCCAAACCCCCTGCTTCCCTCCT
>WNWK01030398.1:0-23547 GCA_009830355.1 Cherax destructor
CGTTGGTGAGCATTGTGTTAAAAATTTTTTTTTCCATGACGGTTTGTCCCAGTGTGACTGTTTGTGCTCTTTAGGAGGAGCTGGTCTACTGGAGGGTCTGCAAGGGTGTCCCACCGCTCGGCTGCTTCAATGAACCTGGGGTCTTGAGCTCCCACCACACCTCTCAAGCGTTCGGGGACAATCTTCTTGACTAATCCACAGGAGGCCAAACACGATGACAGAAATGCAGATAAAGCTACCGGCGTTGCTTTGCGCACCCTATACCTCCCAGTCGCACGGGGGGGGTTGCCTGCTCCATTGCTGATCCTCAAATGACAGATTCAGTGCCTTTTTAAAGGTTGATCTCAGGTGTGCGTCATACTCGTCAAGTGTTGGGTTGTCAAAAGATTGTGAGTCTTGGCATAGTAAGACACCCTTTGAGGAGATACAGGGCATCATGGGCATCAAAATCACTTATTTATTTATATTTATTTATTTATTTATTTATTTATTTATTTATTTATTTATTTATTTATTTATTTATTTATTTATTTATTTATTTATTTATTTATTTATTTATTTATTTATATCATTTCAACCTACCAACAGGATGCGTAACGAAGAAAAATGTAAAAGAAAATGGTACATGCAAGAGCAAGTGTGCATCGGGAGACTAAATGGACGGTGGCTGTGTGGGGAAGGACTGTGTGTGCTGTGCCCCCAAGTGCAAGGTAACTACTAGTTTAATATTGGTTAATTGGGCTGGGAACATCTGTGTGTGGCTTTTCCCTTCTCTCTCCCCACCACCAGCAAGGTGCTTCCCCGCACCTGCAAAATATGAGTCTTTTTATCAACAGCTTCTGAGTCAATGCTCCCTGCGACTGCAAGTGTGTCCTCATGTGTAGATTTCCTCCTTGTTTCATATTTATTTTTCACTCATAATGCGCCTTCTCTGTTCAGTGATTTAATTTCCCTGCTCAGTGTTCTCCAGATAATAGTTAGTTTTTTTTCATCAAAGGGTAATATTTATACACGTACAAATTTCGTTTTTTTTTTTTTGGATGCAGATATTTGCAAACCCACAAATAATTCCATAACGTCGGGGAAAAACATGAAAAGGGTTCATACTTCTTGGATGAAACGGAGAGGAAGACTTGGTAATAGTGAAACTGGTATTGGGATACCGTCAAACTGATCAGTATATTAATTAAGGCGTATTGTGGTAGTCGTGTTGTTACTAGTAGTATTCTTGCTAGTAGAGTTAAATTTGAATTTTTATTAGTACTTATGTTGCTAACAACATTGATGCTAATAGAAATGTTACTAGTAAAATTTTTTGATAATATTGTTATTAATAATATTGTTGCTAGTAGAAATGTTACTTACAGTATTGTTACTAGTAATAGTGATGCTAGTTGCATTGTTACTTATTGTAAAATTTGCTGGTAGTACTTTTGATAGACGTATTGTTGCTAGTAGTACTAACGCTAGTATTATTATTACTATTTTTATCGGTACAAGTAGCATTGTTGGGTTTGTAGTTTTTACTGCTAGTAACAGTATTGCTAGTAAATATTTTCCTAGAAATATTGTTTCGAAACGTATTGTTGGTAGTAAAATTGTTGCTAGTAATATTGTTATTAGTATTGATGTTAGTAGCATTGTACATAGTGTTACTGTTGCTAGTAATGTTATTGCTAGTAGCATTGGTGATAGAAAAAAGTTATGTATTCTCTTTACAAAATTTGAACCCCTTTTTCAATCTGTTTTCTTTTTTTTTCATAGCTTTAAAATAGTAATCAGTATTATTGTTGCTAGTAAATAATATTGTTACTACTAGTAATCAATATTATTCTGAATAATAATCAATATTATTTTGAATAATAATCAATATTATTCTGAATAATAATCAATATTATTCTGAATAATAATCAATATTATTCTGAATAATAATCGATTATTCTGAAAAATTAACCCAATATTATTCTGAATAATAATCAATATTATTCTGAATAATAATCAGTATTATTCTGAAAAATTTCAATATTATTCTGAATAATAATCAATATTATTATGAATAATAATCAATATTTTTCCCAAATAATAATCAATATTATTGACTAATAATCAATTTTATTGCTAGAAGTAATCAATTTTGCTAAAATGAATCTTATTTTTGCTAGTTTTAATCAATATTGTTGCTAGAAATAATCAAAAGAATTGCTAGTAGTAATCAATATTGTTGCTAGAAATAATCAAAAGAATTGCTAGTAGTAATCAATATTATTGTTAGTAACAGTTATACTGTTGTCACAAGTAATCTTTGTTCGGGTAATGATAAATAGTATTGCTAGTTGTAGTTACTAGTATCAATCAATATTGTTGCTAATTGTAACCCAGCATTGTTAACACTAGTCATTATTGTTGCTAGTAGTTATCAATATTGTTGCTATTAGTAATCAATATTGTTATTAGTAGTAGTCAATATTGTTCCTAGTAGCAATCTATATTGTTGTCAGTGTTAATAAATATTGTTGCTAGTAGCAATCAACATTTTGCAACTAGTAATCAATATATTTAAAAAGCAATCATTATTGTTTCTAGAGTTAATATTGTTTCTAATAGCAGTTAATGTCTGTGCTAATACTGGTTACTATTGTTGCTAGTAATAACCAGTACCATGGCTACTAATAAACAACATTGTTCCCAAACAGTAATCGATATTTTTTAAAAGCTGTTAATATATATATTGTTGCAAAATAGAAAATTTAAAATAATTGCTAGCGTTAAGTCATATTGTTGCTAGAAATAATAACTTTTGTTGCTGTAGTAATCATTATTGTTGCTATTGTTGTTAGTAGTAATCATTATTTTGCTAGTAGTAATCATTATTGTTCTATTGTTGCTAGTATTAATCAAATTTTTTTAGTAGTAGTAATTAGTATTGTTGCTATTGTTGCTAGTAGTAATAACTTTTGTTGCTAGTAGTAATCATTATTGTTGCTAGTAGTAATCATTATTGTTGCAAGTAGTAATCAGTATTGTTTTCTAGTGGAAATCATTATTGTTGCTAGTAATAATTAGTATTGTTCCTAATAATAATAAATAGTGTTGCTAATAGTAAATACTGTTGTCAGTAGTGATCAAAATTTTGGCTAGAAAAGATCAAAAATTTCTGCTAGTAATAATAATTTTTTTTGATAATAGTAATCAAAATTGTTGCTTGTTGAAATTTGGGAAATTTTTGCTAGTATTAATTATTATTGCTTCTTGTCGCAAATAATACTTTTAGTAGTAGTGGAATTTCTTTTTATTTTGTTTTGGTCACGTGTGCAATTTTTGTATTTGGAAATAGTGCCACTTTGTGCCTTATGAAGTGAATAATTAGAAAATTAATGGCGACCTCCTTCGACTTGGGTGAAAATGGTGGGTGAAAATTAATAAAAAAAGCTTATTTAGTTTGCCCAGTTTTTCATAGAAATAAAACATATTTTAATTCGTTATGGCTTTCAAGATAATATTTTATATTTCTGAATCAATAAGTCACTGCACCCAATATGACAGGAAATTCCTTTTTTGCTATATATTAAATATTGCCTTTTTGGGTATAAAATGAAAAGAAATTAGCTTAAAAAAATGGCAACAAAATGTCAACAAATGGCTTTTTCTTGGACAATTGGTGCTTATTCCATGTGATTTGCACATAATAAGGGAAAGACATATTGAATCACTGGCATTCTAGAAGCATGGATTTAATGTTGGCTTTTGGAGCATCAGAGTGCTTGCCAGATAACCCACAGACAGACACTAGACAGACGCTCCGTTCCCCACAGACAGACACTAGACAGACGCTCCATTCCCCACAGACAGACACTAGACAGACGCTCCGTTCCAAACAGACCAGACACTAGACAGACGCTCCGTTCGTCATTATATTGAAAAAAAAATCTGGGATCTTGATTGGATTATCCTTATTATTCGTATCTTAGTTAATAATAAAGGAAATATATTTTGATATGTGCCAAACTCCTCCGTGATTTCTAGATCAAATTTTTATATATCCAAAATATGAAGCATATTAATTATATGACTCTCAAAAATAAGTTTGATAGAAAATGATAATGTTGCTTTTAAAGTCAATTGATGAAAGCAAGAAACAACTGAAATTATATATTTTTCAACAGAATGTAATGGTAAATCATTGTGATGAGGCCTATGGAGTGTCAGAAGAGACGTATGTGTATTTGGGGAGCATGTGGTGTCAGGAGATTGTGGTGGGAGTGACTGTAAGTGCTGCTCAAGCGACCCATCAAGCCTGTATGTCTTCCCAGTGGTACCTGTGTGGAACCTGCACCCAAAACAACAACTTAGGAACCCTCTGAATAATCAAATATGTTCAGGAGACAATTGTATCTGCTGTGATAGAAAAGTAACTCTCTTCAAAGTAAATAGGTGCCTGCTGTGACGGTGATATAAATTATTATATCTGCTGTAACATTAATTACAATCTTTTATGTAACTTTGTGTCTGTGATACTTATGTAACTTACTGAGCATCCCAAAAAAGTGTGATAAAGAGTCATTTATTGTACCTAATGTTAGTGTAATGCAGTTTATTGTACTTCATGAAAGTAGGAAGCTGACTGTAACGTAAATTTGTACCTGATGAGGAAGGTAAATATCAGTATGTAACACAACCTTATGTCAGCTATTTCAGTAAGTAAATGACTGTAATTTAACTTTCACATAAACTTGACAAAGTCTCGATGGAACGTCAGATTGCTTCTCTTTCTATTATTATAATTTTTAGGGAAGCTATACCGAAGGGATCATACAATCCCTAGAAGTCAGGCTCGATCTAAGGAGGTGACGACCTAACAAGGTTTTCTTGTTAGGTTTCTGTTCTGTAAATTTTATATGGTTTCGAGTAATGGCCAGTTGGTTTGAAAGCAAAATAAATTAATCGCTGAAGAGTTGCTGGGGGCATCATCAGGATTCTTCTTGATAAACACATTGTGCTCAACAGATTGCAACACTAACTCTTCCTGTGATGAAGGCTATGGCAAGTGTCGAGGGGGGTGTCAGGCTGGGGAGAGTGTGGTACAGGGAGGTTGCACTGCAACTTACTGCCAGTGTTGTTCAACACGTCAACAAAACACAACTGTTCCTACACTGCTAACTGTATTGGAACCTGCGTGGGGTAAAAGAAGCTGCCAATATGTCCTTTCAGATTACAACTGTTCAGAGTCTCAGTGCGTCTGTTGCGACAGTAAGTTAACAGCACAAGACTTCTATTATATAATACTGCTATTGATTTTTTCATTAATTTGTTTATATGAAAATAGCTAGAGTTTAGTGCTATTTGAAAGAAGATTTAATTTCTATCAATTTCGAGAAAATCAGTATTTTCACTATGGCATAACAGACACGGTCACTATTTACTAACTTTAATGTATAGTAAGAAAGTTTAAACACAATAATTACAGCACTTAATTATTTTCCAGTCAATTATAAGTGGATATTTATTTTTATTTTTACTTAATGTAATATGAAAAAAATAATACAAATTTTGCTTTAATATAATTTTTTAATATAAATATTTTATTAAGATAAATTCTGATATATACACATAGGTCAATTTGAATTTATTTTCTATTACTAAAAATCAATGATATATTTTTTTTTTTATTAGTTATTAAGATAAATTCTGATATATACACATAGGTCAATTTGAATTTATTTTCTATTACTAAAAATCAATGATATATTTTTTCTTAGTTATTAAGATAAATTCGGATATATACACATAGGTCAATTTGAATTTATTTTTTTATTACTAAAAATCAATGATATATTTTTTTCATTATGCTCAGATAAAATCTCGCAGTCACAACAAAAAAAATTTCTTCTCTCTACTAATTCAGCAAAGAACACCTTCGCTTCTAAGACAAAACTCGCTTGTTCTGCTTATTTGGCACGACATATATATATATATATATATATATATATATATATATATATATATATATATATATATATATATATATATATATATATATATATATATATATATATATATATATATATATATATATATGCAAGACAACCACTATGAAAAATAGAGGAATTCCAAGCGCTTTCGTGACTACTCACATTATCAAGGAACTATAAAAGGAAACATGAGAAGAGAGGCTTATATAAGGGGCAAGACTACACCTCACAGTCACATCACACTAACAAAGACAACACCTCACAGTAGCGTAACAACTCACGACTCTGTGAAGAGGAACATAAGAAAGGACCTGAAACTCTTCCCAAAATTAAGATTAGTCCAATTTATCATTAAATTCTTCCCAAATTTTATTAATTATAAATTAATCCAATTTATATAAACCAAAGAAATATTCATATTATTTTCAAAACTGCTTTTAATGAAACATGATAATAGAATCATGTTTCATAAAAAGCAGTTTTGAATAATATGAATATATATATATTGAAAGTGGCTGCCCTTGGGTCGCTGGTGGTGTCGATGAGTCTGGAATCCAGTTTTTAAGGAAACGTGTTGCATTTTCCCCATGTTCCCAAGGTCTCTGATCCCACTGGGACAAATTGATACTGTTGGCTTATGTCTCTGTACTTGCCGATCTTGTACTCCTCTCTGTGGTCAGCAGCTCCTCCCTGTCGCCCGACACTGTGATGGATGTAGGTGTCAGCCAGTGTCGACACACAGGTATAGTCCCATGCTAAGAGCTTGCCATTCTTCCAAGGATAGATGGTGATCCCGTCGGGGTGGTTTGGTGGGTTGTGGGTATTGTTGGCTGCTAGTGATCGGGGCTCTCTCTCGGCTGGACATCCAGCTGTAGCAAGGGTTCTCTTTATGATGACGTTGACTTCATTGTGTCTTGCATGCCAGACCATGTAGGCCATATTGGTCGGCCTGTGCATCGTTGCAAATACACATATATTCCGTGTGAATTGGGGTAGGAAGGCGCAGAGCCACTGCAATACGGAGGGTCTTAGGGTCGAGGCGTGATCCCATTGCCGAAATGAGAATTGTTTGGAGGAAGTCCCCAGAGCATGTTGGCAAGCATCTTTTCAGTGATGGGGCCATCCCAACTTCACTGTTTGTAGGCCAGCAACCACTGTCCATCTTCAAGGGAAAGATTCAATACATTCTCTAGCATGGTCTTGAGGAGAGAGTCATATTCCTTGAGTTTCGGACTGCTGAAGGCTGGGGGGCACCTCAGGAAGTAGGTAAGTTTTGGGATTGACAGGCACCTGGTGAGTAGGTAGAAGGCATCATGTGTATCGATGTCTTTCATCCTGCCTTCCATCGTCCTGAGGTCTGAGATTTTTTTTTTCTAGGACCAGATCGATGGCATTGGGCCCAAGAGGAGCACCAAGGAGAGTGCTGTTCGTGGATCAATGGTTCGTGCTCCTCGTAAAACAGCACTAATATCCTCAGTAATCTGTTGATTGGTAGAAACTATTTATCATTTGGTTGGGCTTAAAGATAGGCCAATGGTCTCTCCCATGTCTTTATTTTTTCTGATGTCCACTAGGAGAAATTCTGTAGTGCCAGCTAGGGTACCATCATCCAAGAACCAGATACAGAGCTCACTGGAGAGCGCTTCTGTGACTTCCTTGATGACCAGACAGAAGAGAAAAGGGGCGACAGGATCTCCCTATTGCACTCCCTCACACGAATATATTTCATGGTCCCTGAACAGTAGTTTAGAAGTCACACAATAACACGATTGTATGAAGGGTTTCAGGGAAGGCAAGTGTCTGGAAGCTGCTTGGAGAGCAGCATATCTTCGTTCTAAGTTGAATGCGTTGGCAAAGTCCAATTTGAACAAGGCGTTTTCATCTGAAATGTTGTTGATGTATACTCGGGGTGCTGGGCAGCTGCTTCACAGCCTGGTTGAACACCAGAGTAGGAAGTAGGAAACTTTTCATTAGAAATAATAATTTATATGAACAGAATTAAGCAAGAATTATTACCAAGTTCATTAAAAAAAATTAATATTATATTTTTACTGTTTTTTTTTATTTGTTATTTATCTTTTCATTATTTTTTTTAAATCTATGTGAGGGTCAGATCTGGTAGAATACGTTGTTTGAAAGCAGAATGAAGATAAATATTATTGTGTAGGATAAATAGTTCAGTGGAATACCATTTATTATATAGATATTTTAGTGAATTTATTACGAGAAGAATAACATAAAGAAACGTCTAACTTCATAACTGCTGCTTCAACATTTATAGATAATATTGATAAGTTCAGTGCAGGGGATTTATTTTGTTTATGACATTAAAAAATTATATTCCAATTCGCTCTTATCTGACACTTCATTATCTTCTGATTACACAATATTTTGCGAAGTTTTCATCTTTATATATTAAGTCTCCTTAAAGGGAGAGGAATATTTTATTGTCTTTATCTTTTTCACCTTTGATACACTCCAGGCGGCGTCGAACTGTATGATGTCCTCTACGATGGTGTCCTTGCAGTTCATTTAGTGTTGCAGAGTGCAACGGTTGCTTCTGCGCGTCTTAGAAATGAAATCCCGTAACGAATTATTTTGCAGATATTAATGGAACATTGTTCAGTAGGCAGATTTTCATAAATAGCTGGTTTTTTTTTAATTTATACATTTACTGACTCTGTAGATAACACTTATTGAGAAAAAATATGACGTTCAACAGAGTGCCAGAAGCAGTCGTCGTGTGATGAAGGTTATGGTGTGCAAAGGCTTGTGTAACACTGGGGAACGTCAGGTGGATGGTGGCTGTGTTGAGAAGGACTGCAAGTGTTGCTCTTCGCGCACACAAACCTGTGCTCCAACAAATAGCTGTCCTGGCTCCTGTATACACACAGCAAAGTGCTCCCACATTCTGCAGAACTTCACCTGTTCCGGGTCTAATTGTGTCTGTTGTAAAGTAAGATTACATTAACTTCACCTGTTCTGGGTCTAATTGTGTCTGTTGTAAAAGTAAGATTACATTTTGTTGGTTTAATGTTTTTTTCTTGAGTGATTTAGAATGCTTGATATCAGAAATAACATGTAACAATTTCTAAACATGACATTCATGTTCAACGTTGTGATCAACCACTAATCTGCTGTATACTGTATCTAATATACCTAATCTGCTTTATACTGTATCTAACATACCTAACATAATAATTTCTTCAGTATTCTTGCACTCATTGCATACTTGGGCTTCTTGTATACATGGGCCAGTAGTTGAACCAACCACATCAACAATGGCATAAAGTTTTCCTTTCAAGATTTCAGCATTTCAGTATTAAGACATTAATACTAAAAACATAGGTTAGATAAGGTCTGATAAGGTCCTGAGATATTTAAGCTAACTTCTTGGAGAACTTCAGGAAATGGTTGAACAAATATGCATATAGGAAGGTTATATTTGAGAAGGACATGCCAAGTATGGGCCAGTAGACCTACTGCCGTGTTCCTACATTCTTACACTTTTATCATCCTTCTTGATGTCCAGGTTTTCAACATTTTTCGGCTATTCGTTCATATCTAAAGATATAAGAAATGTAAATAAAAAGGAAAACTTTCGTTACTGAAACAATACACACATAACATCTTAAACTAACGTGATTATATTTAGCTAAATTCTGCTATATATATCATAGCTTAGTTAACATTTATTTAATATTACTTAAAATATAGATATATTTTTTTTCGTTATGTTCAGATTGAAATTCGCAAAGTTATGGCCCAAAAAATTACTCCGGCTATTCAGCAGAAAACGGCATTGCTTTTTTAGACGAAAATATATATTATTTTTTATTTATTAACATATCGACCATTTCCCACCGTGTCAAGGAAACCCAAAAATAAGGAGAAAGACTTTTATCATCACTCACTCCATTCCTGTCATGCGAGAGGCGTACTGACACTACAGTTAAAAAACTGCAACATATCTTCACCCCTCCTTCAGAGCACAGGCACTGTATATCACACCTCCAGGATTCAAGTCTGGCCAACCAGTTTCCCTGAATCCCTTCATAAATGTTACTTTGTTCACACTCCAACAGCACGTCCAGCCCTATCTAACACACCCACGCATGTTTGCTGGAACTCTAACCCCCTCGCACACAAAACCTCCTTTACTCTCCTCCCTTCAACCATTCCCAGAACGACCTCTTCCCCGCCATACTTCCACTACATATTTATACGCCCTTCAAGCCATTCTATTTTATAAATTAGACACATATGCAACACTTGGGTATCTTTATTGAGGAAACGTTTCGCCACACAGTGGCTTCATCAGTCCAATACAAAGTAGAAAGGTGTAAGGAGAGGAGGAGTTTGAGGTTATCAGTCCCTCGGCCTGGAGTCGATGTGTTCAGTCCATCAATCTTGTTAGAAGTGTAGCACAAGGTCGTAGAGGTGGCTTATATGCTGTAATCAGGTGAGATGAAGCAGGAGGAGGCGGGGTCATAGTAGTACCATCCACTATTCTAAGTAGGTCTTCGTCCAAAGGTTGGACAAGTGTAGAAGAATTCGTTTGTATCAAGATCCCAAGCTGTTGCTGTGTCAGACAGGATGTAGATGAATGGTTCAGAGAACCGACAAGTTATAAATTAGACACATATGCAACACTTGGGTATCTTTATTGAGGAAACGTTTCGCCACACAGTGGCTTCATCAGTCAATACAAAGTAGAAAGGTGTAAGGAGAGGAGGAGTTTGAGGTTATCAGTCCTCGGCCTGGAGTCGATGTGTTCAGTCCATCAATCTTGTTAGAAGTGTAGCACAAGTCGTAGAGGTGGCTTATATGCTGTAATCAGGTGAGATGAAGCGGAGGAGGCGGGGTCATAGTAGTACCATCCACTATGAAGACCTACTTAGAATAGTGGATGGTACTACTATGCCCCGCCTCCTGCTCATCTCACCTGTTACAGCATATAGCCACCTCTGATTCACACTTCTAACAAGATGATGGACTGAACATCGACTCCAGGCCGAGAGGACTGATCCAAACTCCTCTCCCACCCTTCACTTGTATTGACTGATGAAGCCACTGTGTGCGAAACATTTCCTCAATAAGATACCCAAGTGTTGCATATGTTCTTTACTTGTCGGTTCTCTGAACCATTCATCTACATCCTGTCTGACAGCAACAGCTTGGATCTGTCAAACATTCTTCTAAGCACTTGGACAAGCCACTGATAGTGGTGGATGTATACCTGCCTCTCCTGCTCATCTTCACCTGATAGCATATAACCACCTCTGACTGTAACTTCTACAAGATTGATGGACTGAACACATCGACTCCAGGCAGGTGAACCTCAACTCCTCCTCTCCTTACACCTTTCTCTGTGTTGGACTGATGGCCCTGTGTGGCAGTTTCTCAAATCAAGTGTCATGTGTCTAACTTGTCGTTCTCTGAACCATTCATCTCCATTCTATTTTGTTCCACCCCCTCAAAAAGTCCAAACCATTTCAACAACCACTCTGCAGCCCTCTGGATAATACTTTTAGAAACTCTGCACCTCATAATCTCCAAACTATGGATTCACTGCATAATATTCACATCCCACATTACCCTCAGATACAACATCTCCACTACCTCCAGCCTTCTCCTTGTTGCAACATTCGCCACCCATGCTCCACACGCATATAAGAGGGTTGTTATAACTATACTCTCATATCACATTCTTCTTTTTGTTTCCATGGATAAAGTTCATTGTTTCCAGTGACTCCTCAGTGCACCACTCAGCTTTTTCCCCCTCGTCAATTTTATTCTTCACCTCGTCTTTCATAGACCCATCTGATGACAAGTCCACTCCAAAATATCTGAACACATTTGTTTCGTCCATACGCCCTCCCTTCAATCTGATATCCAATCTGTCATTACCTATTTTTTACTATACCCATCACCTTGCTGTTTCTTACGTTCACTTTTAATTTCCTTCATTTGTATACCCTCCCAAATTCGTCAACCAGCCTCTGCAACTTCTCTTCAGAATCTCCCAAAAGCAGTGTCATCAGCAAAAAGCAACTGTGACAATTCCCACTTTGTGTTAGATTCTTTATTTTTAATCCACACCTCTTACCAACAATCGAGCATTCACTATTCTTACAATCCCATTTATAAAGATACAAAAAAACCATAGTTACATTGTGTATCTCTGTCTATGGTCTACTTTTACTGTAAAATAATCTCCCTCTCCACTACACTAACCTGAGCTTCACTGTCCTCTTAAAATGTCTTAAATGCTTCCAGTAACCTACCACCTGATCCAAACACTTGCAACATTTGCCACATTGAACTTCTATCCACCGTATCATAGGCCTTTTCTAAATCAATAGAGCAACGAAAAACTCTTTATCCTTACCTAAATATTGTTCTTTTATACGCTTCACTGTAAATACTTGTCTATACATCCCTTTCCCTTCCTAAAGCCTCGTTGTTTATTTGCGATTCTGCTCTCTGTCTTACTCGTAATTCTTTCAATAATACCTCTCCAATGCACCTTACCAGGTATACTCAATAAGCTTATTCCTCTATAATTCTTACACACTTTTTTTTTGCTCCTTTTCCCTTTATACAAAAGAACTATGAAGGAACTCAGCAAATTCCTGGGTGCCCTTCCCTCTTTTATGCATTTATTAAATAAAAGCACCAACCATTCCAAATCTATATCCACAACTGCTTTTAATATTTCTGTCTTGATTCCATCAATTACAGCTGCCTTACCCCCTTTCATTCTACCCAAAGCCTCATTCACGCACCTCTCCCTACACTCACATCTGGTTCTTCCTCACTCCGAAAAGATGTTATACCTCCCTGGCTAGTGCACGAAATCATAGCTTCCGAATCTTCATCAACATTTAATAATTCCTCAAAAATTTCCCTCCATCTTCCCAATACCTCGAAGTCTCCAGTTAATTATTCTCGTCTTCTATTTTTAACTGTAACATCCATTTGTTCCCGAGGCTTTCTCAACTTATTAAGTTCACACCAAAACTTTATTATTCGCAGCTAAATTTGTTGACAGCATCTCACCCACTCTCTCATTTGCTCTCGTTTTGCATTATTTCACAATTCTCTTAGCCTTTCTTTTTCTTTCCATATACTCCTTCCTGTATCACTTATACTTTGCAAAATTTCTCATAAGTTAACATTTTCTCTCTTTACCTCATCATTACACTAATTGCTCTTCTTCCCTCCCTCACCCACTTTCCTATATCCACAAACTCCTTCTGCCTATATTTTCACTAGCTCATCTTTCTATCAATAGTTGCTTATATCTTTACCTAACTGCCTTCTCCCTTAGTTTAAACCTTAACCTCTCATTTACTTGCTCATGCCATTCTTCTTGTATCCCATCTACCTTTGGTTCTCACTGTAGCTACAACTGAAAAATCTGATATATCTGTTGCCCCTCTATTAACATGCACATCCTGAAGTTTACCCATCAATACACAGTCCAACAAACTTCTGTCTTTCCGCCCTATATCATATCTCGTAGCATATTATGCAACACTTGAATATCTTTAATGAGGAAACGTTTCGCCACACAGTTTCTTCATCAGGAAGGAAGTTTGAGGTAATCAGTCCCTCAGTCTAGAGTCGATGTAATCAGTCCATCAATCTTGAAAAGACTGTGTTGCACATGTGTCTATTTTATCAACTTATCGGTTCTCTGAAACATTTATCTACCCTCATATCTCAAATATTTATTTATTCCTTTTTTTCTATTTAAAATATGTATTTCCTACAACCAAACCTCTTTCTATACAAACTTCAATCAAAGGCTCCACCATGATAATTTACCCATGGCACTCCAAAATAACTTACCACTCCCTCTGCAACAGTTAGTCCCACTTCGGCATTCTGGTCCCCCATATATATATATATATTTTTTTTTTCAACAAGTCGGCCGTCTCCCACCGAGGCAGGGTGACCCAAAAAGAAAGAAAATCCCCAAAAAGAAAATACTTTCATCATCATTCAACACTTTCAGCACACTCATACATAATCACTGTCTTTGCAGAGGAGCTCAGATACGACAGCTGAGAATTGTCCCTCCCAGCTGTCACTATCCCAGACCCCTCCTTTAAAGTGCAGGCATTGTACTTCCCATTTTCAGGACTCAAGTCCAATTAAATCAATTAACTGGTTTCCCTGAATCCCTTCACAAAATGTTACCCTGCTCACACTCCAACAGATCGTCATGTCCCAAAAACCATTCGTCTCCATTCACTCCTATCTAATACGCTCACACATGCTTGCTGGAAGTCCAAGCCCCTCGCCCACAATACCTCCTTTACCCCTTCCCTCCAACCTTTTCTAGGAAGACCCCTACCCCGCCTTCCTTCCCCTACAGATTTATACGCTCTCCAAGTCATTCTACTTTGATCCATTCTCTCTAAATGACCAAACCACCTCAACAACCCCTCTTCAGCCCTCTGACAAATACTTTTAGTAACTCCACACCTTCTCCTAATTTCCACATTCCGAATTTTCTGCATAATATTTACACCACACATTGCCCTTAGACAGGACATCTCCACTGCCTTTAGCCTCCTCCTCGCTGCAGCATTTGCAACCCATGCTTCACACCCATATAAGAGTGTTGGTACCACTATACTTTCGTACATTCCCTTCTTTGCCTCCATGGATAACGTTTTTGTCTCCACAGATACCTCAATGCACCACTCACCTTTTTCCTTCATCAATTCTATGGTTAACCTCATCCTTCATAAACCCATCTGCTGACACGTCAACTCCCAAATATCTGAAAACATTTACTTCTTCCATAATCCCTCTCTCCAATGTGATATCCAATTTTTCTTTATTTAAATCGTTTGATACCCTCATCACCTTACTCTTATCTATGTTCACTTTAACTTTCTACCTTTACACACTCTCCCAAACTCGTCCACTAACCTTTGCAACTTTTCTTTAGAATCTCCCATAAGCACAGTATCATCAGCAAAAAGTAACTGTGTCAACTCCCATTTTGCATTTAATTCTCCATAATTTAATTCCACCCCTCTCCCCAACACCCTAGCATTTACTTCTCTAACAACCCCATCTATAAATATATTAAACAACCATGGTGACATTACACATCCCTTTCTAAGACCTACTTTTACCGGGAAGTAATCTCCCTCTCTCCTACACACCCTAACCTGAGCCTCACTATCCTCATAAAAACTCTTTACAGCCTTCAGTAACTTACTACCTATTCCATACACTTGCAACATTTGCCTCATTGCTCCCCTATCCACTCTATCATATGCCTTTTCTAAATCCATAAATGTAATAAAAACTTCTCTACCTTTATCTAAATACTGTTCACATATATGCTTCACTGTAAACACTTGATCTACACATCCCCTACCCACTCTAAAGCCTCCTTGCTCATCTGCAATCCTAATCTCTGTCTTACCTCTAATTCTTTCAATAATAACCCTGCCATACACTTTACCTGGCATACTCAGTAAACTTATTCCCCTATAATTTTTACACTCTCTTTTATCCCCCTTCTCTTTATATAAAGGAACTATACATGCTCTCTGCCAATCCCTAGGTACCTTTCCCTCTTTCATACATTTATTAAACAAAAATACCAACCACTCCAGCACTATATCCCCCCCTGCTTTTAACATTTCTGTCATGATCCCGTCAGTTCCAGCTGCTTTACCCCCTTTCATTCTATGTAATGCCTCACGCACCTCCCCCACACTCACATCCTGCTCTTCTTCACTCCTAAACGATGTTGTACCTCCCTGGCCAATGCATGAAATTACCGACTCCCTTTTTTCATCGACATTTAAAAGTTCCTCAAAATATTCCCGCCATCTACCCAATACCTCCAGCTCCCCATCTACTAACTCCCCTACTCTGTTTTTAATTGACAAATCCATTTGTTCCCTAGGCTTTCTTACCTTGTTTATCTCACTCCAAAAAATTTTCTTGTTTTCAGCAAAATTTCTTGACAGAGCTCTCCCATTCTTTCATCCGCTCTTCTTTGCACTCTCTCACCACTCTCTTCACCTTTCTTTTACTCTCCATATACTCTGCTCTTCTATTAACACTTCTGTTTTGTAAAACACTCTCATAAGCTACCTTTTTCTCTTTTATCACACCCTCTACTTCTTTACTCCACCACTCACTCCTCTTTCCTCCTGCACCCACCCTCCTATAGCAACAAACGTCTGCCCCACATTCTAATACTGCATTTTTAAAACTATACCAACTCTCTTCAACCCCCCCACTACTCCTACTTGCACTAGCCCACCTTTCTGCCAATAGTTGCTTATATCTCACCCTAACTTCCTCCTCTCTTAGTTTATACACTTTTACCTCTCTCTTACTTGTAGTTGCCATTTTCTTTTTGTCCCATCTACCTTTTACTCTAACTGTAGCTACAACCAAATAATGATCTGATATATCTGTTGCCCCTCTATAAACATGTACATCCTGAAGCCTACTCATCAGCCTTTTATCCACCAATACATAATCCAACAAACTACTTTCCTTACGTGCTATATCATACCTTGTATATTTATTTATCCTCTTTTTCATAAAATATGTATTACTTATTACCAAACCTCTTTCCACACATAGCTCAATTAATGGTTCCCTATTTACATTTACCCCTGGCACCCCAAATTTACCTACTATTCCCTCCACTACATTTTTACCCTCTTTAGCATTAAGATCCCCAACCACAATTACTCTTTCACTTGGTTCAAAACTCCCCACACACTCACTCAACATTTCCCAAAATATCTCTCTCTCCTCTACACTTATCTCTTCTCATCCAAACTTTATTTTACTCCACATAATCCTTGAATTTATACATTTATATTCCTTCTTTACCTGCCATAACTTATTATTCAACATTATTGCCACTCCTTCTTTAGCTCTAACTCTATTTGAAACCCCTGACCTAATCCCATTTATTTCTCCCCACTGAAACTCTCCTACCCCCTTCAGCTTTGTCTCACTTAAAGCCAGGACATCCAGCTTCTTTTCATTCATAACATCTACAATCATCTCTTTCTTATCATTCGTACAACATCCACGCACATTCAAACATCCCACTTTGACGGTTTTCTTCTTTTTCTTTTTAGTAAGCTATACAGGAAAAGGGGTTACTAGCCCATTGTTCCCGGCATTTTAGTTGACTTTTACAACACGCATGGCTTACGGAGGAAAGATTCTTATTCCACTTCCCCATGGATGTGAAAGGAAAAGCAATAAGAACAAGAACTATTAAGATAAAATCAAAGAAAACTCAGATGAGTGTGTATACATAAACGTGTACATGTTTGTGTAGTGTGACCTAAGTGTAAGTAGAAGTAGCAGGACGTACCTGAAATCTTGCATGTTTATGAGACAGAAAAAAGACACCAGCAATCCTACCATCATGTAAAACAGTTTCAGGTTTCTGTTTCACAGTCACCTGGCAGGATGGTAGTACCTCCCTGGGTGGTTGCTGTCTACCAACCTACTATATATATATATATATATATATATATATATATATATATATATATATATATATATATATATATATATTTTATTTTTATTAACACATCGGCCGATTCCACCAAGGCAGGGTGGCCCGAAAAGAAAAACTTTCATCATCATTCACTCCATCACTGTCTTGCCAGAAGGGTGCTTTACACTACAGTTATAAAACTGCAACATTTACACCCCTCCTTCAGAGTGCCGGCACTGTACTTCCCATCTCCAGAACTCAAGTCCGGCCTGCCGGTTTCCTGAATCCCTTCATAAATGTTACTTTGCTCACACTCCAACAGCACGTCAAGTATTAAAACCATATGCCTCCATTCACTCCTATCAAATACGCTCACACATGCTTGCTGGAAATCCAAGCCCCTCGCACACAAAACTTCCTTTACCCTCCTCCAACCTTTCCTAGGCCGACCCCTACCCCGCCTTCCCTCCACTACAGATTTATACACTCTCGAAGTCACTCTGTCTCGTTCCATTCTCTCTACATGTCCAAACCACCTCAACAACCCCTCCTCAGCTCTCTGGACAATCGTTTTGGTAATCCCGCACCTCCTCCTAATTTCCAAACTCCGAATTCTCTGCATTATATTCACACCACACATTGACCTCAGACATGACATCTCCACTGCCTCCAGCCTTCTCCTCGTTGCAACATTCATCACCCATGCTTCACACCCATATAAGAGCGTTGGTATAACTATACTCTCATACATTCCCTCTTTACTTCCATGGACAAGGTTCTTTGTCTCCACAGACTCCGAAGTGCTCCACTCACCCTTTTCCCTCATCAATTCTATGATTCACCTCATCCTTCATAGACCCATCCGCCGACATGTCCACTCCCAAATATCTGAATACATTCACCTCCTCCATACTCTCTCCCTCCAATCTGATATCCAATCTTTCGTCACCTATTCTTTTTGTTATCCTCATCACCTTACTCTTTCCTATATTCACTTTCAATTTTCTTCTTTTACACACCCTACCAAATTCATCCACCAACCTCTGCAGCTTCTCTTCAGAATCTCCCAAAGCACAGTGTCATCAGCAAAAAGCAACTGTGACAACTCCCACTTTGTATTTGCTTCTTTATCTTTTAGCCCAACACCTCTTGCCAAGACCCTCGCATTCACTTCTCTTACAACCCCATCTATAAATATATTGAACAACCACGGTGACATCACACATCCTTGTCTAAGGCCCACTTTTACTGGGAAATAGTCCCTTCCTCCTACACACTCTAACCTGAGCCTCACTATCCTCATAAAAACTCTTCACTGCTTTCAGTAACCTTCCTCCTATTCCATACACCTGCAACATCTGCCACATTGCCCCCTATCTACCCTATCATATGCCTTTTCCAAATCCATAAATGCCACAAAAACATCTTTACCCTTATCCAAATACTGTTCACCTATATGTTTCACTGTAAACACTTGGTCTACACACCCCTACCTTTCCTAAAGCCCCTTGTTCATCTGCTATCCTGCTTTCTGTTTTACTCTTAATTCTTTCAATAATAACTCTACCATACACTTTACCAGGTACACTCAACAGACTTATTCCCTATAATTTTTGCACTCTCTTTTGTCCCCTTTGCCTTTATACAAAGGAACAATACACGCTCTCTGCCAATCCCTAGGTACCTTACCCTCTTCCATACATTTATTAAATAATAGCACCAACCACTCCAAAATTATATCCCCACCTGCTTTTAACATTTCTATCTTTATCCCATCAATCCCAGCTGCCTTACCCCTTTCATTCTACCCACTGCCTCACGAACTTCCCTACACCCACAACTGGCTCTTCCACACTCCTACAAGATGTTATTCCTCCTTGCCCTACACACGAAATCACAGCTTCCCTGTCTTCATCAACATTTAACAAATCCTCAAAATATTCTCTCCATCTTCCCGATACCTCTAACTCTCCATTTAATAACTCTCCTCTCCTATTTTTAACTGTCAAATCCATTTGTTCTCTAGGCTTCCTCAACTATTAATCTCATTCCAAAACTTTTTCTTATTTTCAACAAAATTTGCTGATAACATCTCACCCACTCTCTCATCTGCTCTCTTTTTACATTGCTTCACCACTCTTTTAACCTCTCTTTTCTCTCCATATACTCTTCCCTCCTTGCATCACTTCTACTTTGTAAAACCTCTCATATGCTAACTTTTTCTCCCTTACTACTCTCTTTACATCATCATTCCACCAATCGCTCCTCTTCCCTCCGCACCCACTCGCCTGTAACCACAAACTTCTGCTGAACACTCTAACACTACATGTTTAAATCTACACCATACATTTTCGACCCCATTGCCTACACTCTCACTAGCCCATCTATCCTCCAATAGTTGTTTATATCTTACCCTAACTGCCTCCTCTTTTAGTTTATAAACCTTCACCTCTCTTTTACTTACTGATTCTATTTTCCTTGTATCCCATCTACCTTTTACTCCCACTGTAGCTATAACTAAAAAGTGATCTGATATATCTGTAGCCCCTCTATAAACATGTACATCCTGAAGTCTACTCAACAGTCTTTTATCTATCAATACATAGTCCAACAAACTACTGTCATTACGCCCTACATCATATCTTGTATACTTATTTATCCTCTTTTTCTTAAAATATGTATTACCTATAACTAAACCCCGTTCTATACAAAGTTCAATCAAAGGGCTCCCATTATCATTTACACCTGGCACCCCAAACTTACCTACTACACCCTCTCTGCATGTTTCTCCCACTTTAGCATTTAGGTCCCCTACCACAATTACTCTCTCATTTGGTTCAAAAGTTCCTATACATTCGCTTAACATCTCCCAAAATCTCTCTCTCTCCTCTACACTCCTCTCTTCTCCAGGTGCATACACGCTTATTATGACCCACTTTTCGCATCCGACCCTTATTTTAATCCACATAATCCTTGAATTTACACATTTATATTCCTCTTTTCCTTCCATAACTGATCCTTCAACATTATTGCTACCCCTTCCTTAGCTCTAACTCTCTCAGATACTCCTGACTTAATCCCATTTATTTCTCCCACTGAAACTCGCCTACCCCCTTCAGCTTTGTTTCGCTTAGGGCCAGGACATCCAACTTCTTTTCATTCATAACATCGGCAATCATCTCTTTCTTATCATCCGCACTACATCCACGCACATTCAGACAACCCAATTTTATAAAGTTTTTCTTCTTCTCGTTTTTAGTAGATTTGTACAGGAGAAGGGGTTACTAACCCATTGCTCCCGGCATCTTAGTCGCCTCATACGACACGCATGGCTTACGGAGGAAAGATTCTTTTCCACTTCCCCATGGACAATAGAGAAAATAAAAGGAACAAGAGCTATTAAAAAAAAGAAGAAAACCTAGATGTGTGTATGTATATATATGCATGTGTATATATATATATATATATATATATATATATATATATATATATATATATATATATATATATATATATATATATCTTTGAACACGTCGGCCTTTTCCCACCGAAGCTTCCTGCTAATTTGCCGGGTTATTACAAGCTCTAATGTGGTTGAAAATCGCGTTGTGAAATTCTCAGTTCTAACGGTTTTCCCGTCTGTCCCATAGAGAGACTGCAACCATTGCAACCAATTCTGTAGACACCACCAGCATACTGTTGGGGTGAATTCTTTATCAGGATGCTTCTAACAGTCCGTGAATTTTAAATACTACTTGTATACTAAATCTTCTAAGAGCATTCGGCAGAATAGATAAATTCTCGTTATATGGGAGGACCAGCCCATTCTTGGTGTGAGGTGTTATCCTAGGTTCTGTTCTATAACAAGTTTTCTTAGCTGCCAGCAAGGCAGATTCCAAAACACCTTAGGATATCGCAGTTTCATGACAATGTCAAATATTTTCTTAATTTCTTCATCTAGGAATTCCGGACAGCACACTATATAAGCTCTCAGAAACATAGTAAGAAATACACTCCTTTTGACTTTAGTCTCATGGTTGGAGTAGTAGTGAATGTATGAGCACACATTGGTGGTCTTCCTATATACTGTAAACTTAAACTTTCTATCAACTCGGTGTATCAACACATCTAAGAATGGATGTTTACAGTCCACCTCTTTCTCCACGGTGAGTTTAACAGACGGGATTAAAACGTTAAGTCTTGGTAAAAATATATCCAGGGCCATATCATTTGTCCAAAGACACAAGATGTCATCCACAAATCTAAACAATTTAGCTCTACATGGCAGGATATGACTCACGAAATCGTAATGACACGATTGCAAACAAACCATACCACGGGTGGGGTTCGAACCCGCGGTCACAGAGTTCGAACTCCACCCGTGGTATGGTTTTTTATGGCAGGATATCTTTCAACAGTCTAGCCTCGAAAAATTCCATAAACAGATTAATCAACAAGGGGGACAACGGATTACCCATCGCCATTCCCTGTTTTTGAGCATAGTATTTTCCCTCAAACTCAAACTTCAATCAACTACACACTGCTTAATCAGTTCAATAATGGTATTTTAATCAAACGGCAAAGAGAACTCATCTAATTATTCTTCCAAATAAGATAGCAAGTCGGGGTCAGGGACTCTCGTGAACAACGCTGTGACATCAAAACTAACAAGTGTAAAATCATTAGACATGTTGATATTTTGCAATTTGTCGATGAGATCAACATTGTTTTTTAAGTGAGCTTCAGAAATGTTGCCAAGCAAAGGAGTTAATATTTTTACCAACCATTTTGACAAGGCATATGAAGCCGATCCTACAGAGCTAATAATAGGTCTGGCTGGAAAACCTGGCTTGTGGGTTTTAATCAAACTGAAATCGTAAGGGAGTGTCGCAGATCTCGCCGATAACTTAAATTAATTCCTCATTACCTCTCATTAAGGTTCTAAGTTGTTTATTAAATTTACTATTAACCTGGTCCAAAGGGTTCTTATTAAGGGGTACGTCTTCTAATAATGAGTTAATTTTTCCGCTATAATCTACCTCAACCATAATAACTATCACATTTGCTTTGTCAGCTTTCGTAAGATGAAGTCTAGGATCTTTCTTTATTTCATGGTACGACTTAATAAATTTTTGAGGACAATTTGGCTCCACAGGTCTGAGCAAAGTTCCATATGTTGAACGTTTCAGGGAATAGGTCCCCTTGTTTTTCCAAATTGCAAAAAGAATTGGCAAGGTCAACATAATTAGTGTCCCCATATCCCAATGTTGTCTGCTGGTCACCAGTAAGTTAACACTCGACAGGTTGATAGCAAACTCGGGTTAGCATGTTGAGACCAGCCACTTTGTGTTATGAAATTGTTTAGTTTCCTAGTATGTAAACATTCTGCTTTTCGTTTCATTATTCTCAATCCCCTATATATGTATTCTAGTAAATGATCTTGCTACTCGGGTGGTACCATGCTGAAAAACTTTTGTTTGGCTTTTCTAACTTCAATAAATAACATTTTCCTTTCGTGTTTAAGCAGATCAATATTCTTAGTAATCACTAATCTGGAGTTGATCAAATGGGGTCGACGACAGATTAACCAACCTGTTTTGTAGAAGCGATTTCGGTAATAACTGTTCACTGAGGCACTTTCGTAAAAATCCTGATTTTAAAGACGCTTTATGGGCCTTAAGAAGTACAGATTTGTAAAAGGAAACAGCAAATTAAGAGGAAGGAAAACGTCTAGAGAATTGGGGTAGATTTGGCAAGTGGTAATCATATTAAGCAAATATCTCAAACCAAGCGACACAAGATGCAAAACAACCACGGGGGAGTAGAATGGTAGTTCTAGGCCTTTCGTGTTGCAATCAACACATTATCAGGAGCTACGACACAAGATGCAAAACAACCACGGGGGAGTAGAATGGTAGTTCTAGGCCTTTCGTGTTGCAATCAACACATTATCAGGAGCTACGACACAAGATGCAAAACAACCACGGGGTGAGTAGAATGATAGCTCTAGGCCTTTTGTTAATCAACACATTATCGGAGCTTGCAAATTTGCAGAAAAAGGGG
>WNWK01030399.1:0-23546 GCA_009830355.1 Cherax destructor
AAAAGACAAAAGTCTTATATTCACAATTGGTTAAAGGAAAGAAAAGTCTGGAATTAATCCGATTTTTAAAGGGAAATAAAATTTAAATACATCTTCTACGGGTTTTTTTGTCAACCCCCTTTACATCAGGTTAACGGCCATTGAACCTGGTTGAATCTTTTTTTTGCCTTTTTCTTCTATTTCCTTCCTTTCTTCCTCTCATCTCTTCCCTGCCTTCCTTCTTCCTTCTTCCCTTCCTTTTCCCTTCCTTTCTTACTTCTTTTTTCTTCCTTCCCCCTCTTTCCTTCCTTCCCCTTTCTTAATTCCTTCCTTTTTCCCTTTTCCCTCCTTCCTTCTTTTTTCCCTTTCCCTTTCCCCTCTCTCTTTTTTTCCTTCCTTCCTTTTCCTTCTCTCTTCTTTCCTTTCCTTTCCCCTTCCTCCTCTTTTCCCCTTCCTTTTCCTTTTTATCCTGGGATTTTTTTGGAAAAACTTAAAACCCCAAAATTTATCTTCAGAGAACTTCCATTGTGTTAGAGTATTTTGGGGGAAGAAAACCCGATGGGGTCAGATAATTCTTCCCCGGGGGATCTGAAAAGGACACTGAAATGTCTTCCCCCTGAACTGGTGCCAAATTTTTTTCGCACACTGACCACCGACCCTTTCTCACATGTGGCCTAATTTTCTGCTTGATTTGAGGCCGCTGAATTGGGCGAAAAAGATATTCGAAACAGTGGCTGTAAGCTTTATGAAAAAAAAGGTTAAAAGCCGTGATGGGGGTTTTTGCGTTCTTGAAAAACAGGTGTTCCTAGTCTGGGCCGGGTGGGGGAGTTATTCATTTTCCCAAGTCTTTTGGGGTCAGGGTAATGTCTTAGGCTTCGTCTACCAAGTTCTTGGACTCTTAAAAATTCATTTAGGTCTTACCCAGTCTGGTTATTCCCCAAAAAAACTGAGTCATCTGGGATTTATAGCCCTTTTTCCTTGTGTCATCTTTGGGGCCCCCATCCTTTTAGGGGGCCCAATAGGGGATGTTGTTTTGATTTTATTTGGCTAAAAAAAGAAATATTTTGGGGTTTCTTTCAATTTCATTTATGGCTTTTAGTTCTTCCCGTTTCTTGATTCCTTAAGATTCCTTTAGTTTTAGTTCAATGTTTGCTTTTCCTGACCAGTGTCTCCTACGTATTTCAATATATATTGGCCCTTGTGGTGGTTTGTTATTCTTTGCCTTTGCCTGTTTAGGGAGTGCCTGTCTCTTTCTAGTTTACATCTCCTCCTTTTCTTTTTATGGAATTTGCCTTGAGCAAACCTCAAGGCCGCAGAGTTAATTTGTTCTGACATGGTTAGGATCCGTGATGTTAGCTATCGCCCAGTTATATCATTTAGAACTTTGTTTACTTGGTCCCACCTATGTTTTGATATTGAAGTTGATTGGAAGGCTCCGCAACTGATCACATTTGTCGGTCTGGGGTCCCCGCATACATGTCTGGACCTCTTATTATGCTGTGATCTGAGTAGATATTGTTTTGATATGATGACATTTTTTAGATCATCATTGTTAGTAAATATGAGGTCCAGTGTATTCTCCAATCTTTTAGTCTCTATTATTTGCTGGTTTAAGGTGAATTGGTGCAGAGATTTAAAAGCTTGTGTGTTCAAGTTTTCATCTGAGCTGCCTCCTGTGTTATCTCTGCTACCAATTGTTTCAATATTCCTCCATTTGGTCCTTGGTTGAAATCGCCCAGGAGCAAGATGTTGGGGCAGGAGCTGGAAGGTTTTCCAGACAGTGGTCAAGTTTCAGAGCTGTTCCTGGAATTGTTGGGACTTGCATCCGGAACTTGTATACAACCTGATGACCAGATTTTGACTTGATCTTTACTGCAAAACTTCAACTACAGTGCATTTGACTCTGTAAGCGTCCACGATATAAGGTATTTTGTTGTTCGTTGCTGGCTTTAGATCCTGTATATTTAAAAGAAGAATGTTTGGATTGGTGTTATGGGGGAGTGTTTTTCCTGGCACTAATATCTGTTGTTCTGGAGTGGAGGCCATTGACTGTGATTCCACCCAGAAATGATTGCAGTTGGTTATGATTTCTGTCATTTCCTGCCAGCTTTTTTTCCTTCCTGGGCTAAAAACCTCTCTGGAGTGGCTTTGCTACCCATGTTTTTCCATGGTCTGATGTTCTGGTCTCTTGTACCTTTTTAGGTGGTGTGCCGACAATATAAGCTATAGCACTGTAAACTTGTTATCTGGCATTTATATTTATAAATGGAAAAAATGTAGTTCTGCTGGCAAAGTCTGCTTTCCGGCAGTAGCCTGGAACCTAACCTGTTGTATAAGTGGGGCCCTACTGTAATATTTTTCATAATACATATTTTTTACCTTTTTATCAGGCTGGTAAGAATTGTGAAAGGTTTGGAGTGGTTCTGTTATTTTATCCATTCTGTATTGTTTTTCATAGGTGCTTTTTTAATGGATTTAAGGAGCTGGTGTTGCCGGACTGTTAAGTCTCTTATGTGATCTGTTTAGTTTTTTTAGGGCAATGCTTGTTATAGAGGTAGTGTTTTTTTTTTAAGAAATTTTTAATACATACATCAAGATCTGTATGTGTTTCTATCTCATTATGCATCGATGTTAGTCATAGTGTTATAGTTATTAACACTGATTCGTTATGTAGTGGAAGGTAACTTTAGTAGTGCTTGGGGCAATTTACCTAGGTTGGTTATGAGAAAGGTAGGTAGTGGTCTGTGGTGTTGTTCTGATTATGCCTGATTTAACCCTTTGACCTGTCAGAACCCCTAATCCTGAGGTGTCTCCTGGTGTCGTAAATCTTCGAAAAAAAAAAAAATCTTATGAAATGATAGAGAATCTTTCCCGATTGTAATGACACCAAAAGTATGAAATTTGGAGGAAAACTTACAGAATTAGTTTCGCGAATTTAGTGATCTCGGATGATCGTATACGCATCGGCAATTTCGCCGACTTTGAGCCCTATTTTCGGCCAATTTCATTGTTCCAGTCGACCAAACTCATACTATTTCTTTAGAACTCCATTTGTTCTATCGATTGATTAAAGAAACCACCAATTTACCGATTTCAACTACTCCAATAAAGTGGTTAGAAATTGGAATTTGGCAATTTCATGCAAAAATAAAAAGTTGTCAATTTCAAAATGGTCCAGAATAAACAAGAGACATTCCTGGCACTAAAATAAGATGTTATCTGTTCATTAGTCATGTCTTTAGCCTCTTATATTACTCTTGCTTTCTATTTTGATTTTTTATTCACACAAAAAATAGAAGATTTACCATTATGCAGACTATTGCATTATTGTAAAAATAGTATAAATAATATCAGTGCACTTGTGAAAGAATATTAGACTCACCAGTTGATGTGTATTGGATGCATGGAGTGAGTTGTTTACTCTTGAACATTGGCAAAAATCGAACATTTTCACTAATTTGAGCTCAATTTCAAAGTCGTTTTCATCATGAAACTAATCAAAATCATCTCTATTTCTGTAGTATGTTTTCCATTCTATCAAATGCGACCACGAAAAAGAGAATACAACCATAAATACTATGCGAAAATACACCTCAAAGTCGGCATTTTAATCCAAAAACACGGTCGGATTTTTTTTTTCTGATGCACTGCGTACTGCAGGATTTTTTTTATACAGCGCACACTGACCACACAGACCCATTCTCTCATATGTGGGCCTGCCAGCTTTCTCCCGCTTGATTTGAAGCCGCTAGAATTTTTGAGTATACGTATATACGTTCGAAACAGTGGCTCATAAGACGTATATATATGTACGACCAAAACAGTCAAAGGGTTAAAGGGGATATGGTGTTAATCCAGATGTGGTCTAATAAGGAGATACAGTGGACTTCCGAGTAACAGTCCATTCTTTCCCAGTGATATGACCCAAGCAAACAGTAAAGACATTACTTTACCGATCATCAAAGATCAAATAAACGTTAATGTACCAGTGACAGATATAAAAGAAGCACGATTACTAGGCTCCCATCGTACAAAAAGTGTTATGATTAGATTCACCACACATGACAGGAAAACAGATCTAATTAGATCATCTATTATAGCCAGGAAACAAGTATACATTAATGAGTGTCTGACCAAAAAACGTCAGAACCTCTGGTATAGAATCAGAAAACTTAAGTGAGAGAATAATGATAAAATCCACCAATGTTTCACCCGGGATGGAAAAATTCTAGTGAAGAAAACAAGTGTAGGTCAGTTGTATACTATCACAAATGAGAATGAACTATCAAGATTCCTTAGGGATGCAAATATTACAGAGACTGTCTAAACACAATGTCCAAAACCAAACTCCTACGTATAGTGTAGTGTATGTTTTGCCCATCTACCTCATTTAAGTATTTGTCTATCCTTTGATGAATATTTTTGACAAATAGTTTTATTTTTATTTTTAAATACATACAGTTTTTACTTGTGCCCATTTTTCAACCCACATTCCTATATATTTTTATCAGCTTAATTGCTTAGAATTTATAATTACTATTGATCACCTTATTTGCTAAAAATTGTACTTACCTTTTATCCTTTTCTCCAACCTCATTTCTTTATATTATTGATCACCTTAACTGCCTAAAATTTTATTTCAAGCTATTTTTTAATATTAATAAATTTTACTTTTGTACACTTTTGTACAATTTAGCACTTATTTCTCCTTTAATAGTTAACTTTCATTTTCTTCATATTGCCTTTAATAAATTCTATAATCACAACTAGTGCAATACTGAATCTTAATATTTGTTCCATTATAACTTAATATTAATCATAGTAATTTTCCAACCAGTTCTATTAGCTAGTTAAATAATAAATCAATTACATTGTAAAGATATATCCTAAATCTCTGTGACTTCTGTTCAAAAGTGTATTAATCCAATAGCTAGTAAAATCAATTGATCAAGTATCACATCTTTAAGTTTAGCATTATTCATTGTTCTTAAATCTTTTTAGAATCACACTCATATATAAACTTTTGTTTAATTAATTAACTAACTCAGGTGCTAACTCAGGTGCTATAGTTTTAGATTCTTATTAGCTGTAAATTGACTACCTTAGCTCATTTTTTCATTTTTGTAAACATATCCAACCTACTAACTCACGTGCCAAGAACTCCTTTTGCATTGTCCTATTCTTAAGTCTACTTGCATTGTTCTATTTTTAAGTTTAATTATAGAATCACACCAAATCTTATGATTCCAAACATTGATCCTGATACTAACCTTCTATTAAATGACTTACATGAACCTAACAACAACTGTCATTACTACACAGCAGAACAGGCTAAAACACTACTCAAAACCAACAATAACATAACTATCTTTAACTACAATGTCAGATCTTTAAGCAAACATTTTGATGACCTCACTGCATTATTAAACTCACTACAGGCCAGAATGTCCATCATTGCTCTCACTGAAACCTGGCTAAAGCCTCATACTACAGATATCTATGCCATTCCTGGTTACACAGCCATACACAATTGTAGGCAAGACCAACAAGGAGGTGGCACAGCTATGTTATACTCAGACCAGCTTGAATGTATCAACAATACATGCACAAGAGATGAACATGGAGAATATATAATAGCTAAGTTTAAATCCAAATACCTACAAAAACCTCTCACAGTTATAAACATCTATAGATTACCACAGTCAAATATTCACACATGAACAAAGACCACTTAATCCTCACAGGAGACTTCAATATAAACCTCCTACAAGATCAGGACCCACAAGTAACTGAATTCACAAACACTATGAGCAACTGCTTGCTGCTCCCGACAATAACAAAACCTACAAGAATCTCTGAGACCTGTGTTTCTCTATTAGACCATATCTGGACTAACACCATATCCCCATTAAAATCAGGCATAATCACAGACAATACCACAGACCACTACCCAACCTTTCTCATAACCAACCTCGGAAAATTACCACTAGAGACTACTAAAGTTACCTTCAGACTACATAATGAGACAGCTATAAATAACTTCATAACAGCTATGACAAACACTGACTGGCAAACAGAAATAGACAACTTCCCAGATACTGACTTATGTATTAATAATTTTCTTAAAAAGACCCAATACCTCTATAATAAGCATTGCCCTAAAAAAACTAAACAAATCACAACTAAAAGATTAAATAGTCCCTGGCTAACCCCCAGCATACTCAAATCCAATAATATAAAGCACCTATATGAAAAACAGTACAGAATGGGTCAAATAACAAGAGAACAAACAAAACGTTACTCATCAAACCTAACGAGTCTGATAAGAAGGTGAAAAAAATTGTACTATGAGAACAGATTACATAACTTAAAAGGTGATATAAAAAAGACCTGGAAAACCCTATCTGAAATTCTAGGAACTAAAAAGATATCCACAAACAGGACAATCAAGCTAACAAAACCAGATGAACCCCTACTCCCACCTATTGATACAGCAAACAAACTCAATGATTTCTTCTCCACCATAGGTAAAAAGCTGGCAAGCAAAATCCGAAGTTCAAACACTCCACCTAACGACTATCTCACTGGCACCTATCCGAACACACTATTCCTAGCCCCGACCAACCCAATAGAAGTTTCACTTATAATCAACACATTAAAAAACAAAGCAGGTGACCTAAATAACTTACCACCTTTTATATACAAAAAAGCCTCTCAAGTTCTCTCACCAATTATTGCAACACTCTATAACAAATCCATCGAATCCTCTAAATTCCCATCAATACTCAAAATAGCGAGGGTCACCCCTATACATAAAGGAGGAGATCAAACAGACCTGAATAACTACAGGCCGATATCTAACTTACCCCTTCTCTCCAAAATCTTTGAAAAATTAATTCATAGACAAATATATTCCTACCTCACCTCCAATAACGTACTCAACCACTATCAATTTGGATTCAGGCCTAATAAAAATACAAATGATGCCATTATACACATGTTAGAAATAATTTACACCGCTCTTGAGAAAAAAGAAATCCCAGTGGGAATCTTCATTGATTTACGTAAAGCTTTTGATACAGTTGACCATGATCTGTTACACCTAAAATTATCACACTATGGTATAAGAGGACACTCCCTCAACTACCGAAAATCATACCTTAGCAACAGAAACCAATATGTGTACACAAATAGAGCTAGCTCTACCGCGCAAACTATTACAGTAGGTGTCCCACAGGGAAGTGTTCTTGGCCCACTTCTCTTTCTCATTTACATTAACGACCTACCAAATGCATCTCAACTACTCAAACCCATACTATTTGCAGATGACACTACATACGTTATCTCGCACTTAAGCCCAGACATACTAGCCAACACTGTAAATGCTGAATTGCAGAAAATATCTACCTGGATGATGACCAACAAACTTACTCTCAATATTGATAAAACCTATTTTATCCAGTTTGGGAACAGAGTTACAAACGCACCACTTAACATAATGATAAATGGGTCCCCTATCACAAAACTCACAGAGGGAAAATTCTTAGGAATCCATCTTGACAGTGGCCTCAAATTTCAGACACATATACAACAAATTTCCAAGAAAGTCTCAAAGACCATGGGAATACTATCCAAGATACGGTACTATGTTCCACAACCAGCTCTCCTTACCCTATATCACTAACTCATTTACCCCTATCTCACCTATGGAATCTGCGCATGAGGCTCTACATCAATAACTCATCTCAGACCACTAATAACACAACAAAAGGCAGCAGTTAGAATGATAACACATTCACACTCCAGACAACATACTCCACCAATATTCAAAAACCTAAACTTACTCACCATACAAGACATCCATACAGTGGACGCCCGAGTTTCGTAAGGTTCTTACTTCGTAAACATCGTGTTTCGTAAGCTTTTTATGACTTCGAGAATCGTAAAACCGCTCGTGTTTCGTAACGTATTAGACCTGTCCGCCTGCTCTGCGCCTGCGCGGGACGCAGGACGCCGCCAGTGAAGCGTTGTTTACCATTGAGAGAACATTACCTAGCGCGCTCTTTCAAACATTCACACTACATTTGGTGTTTTTTTTGGTGCTTTAGTGATTGTCACTGTGAAATAAGTCACCATGGGTCCAAAGAAGCTTCCTAGTGGCACCCCTGTGGTAAAGAAAGTGAGGAACACCATCGAACTGAAGAAAGTGATTATAGAAAAATATGAGAGTGGCGTACGTCTGAGTGATCTTGCCAGGATGTACAACAAAACCCCTTCTACTATCGGCTCTATCCTGGCAAAGAGAAATGAGATCAAGGAAGCTAATGTTGCAAAAAGGGGTTGATATGTTAACGAAAAATAGATCGAAAACAGTGGATGAGGTTGAGAAGTTGTTGTTGGTGTGGATAAATGGAAAACAGAGAGCGGGTGATAGTGTTTCCATGGCGATAATTTGTGAAAAGGCAAGGAAGTTGCACGCAGATCTTGTCAAGACAATGCCTGCAACTAGTGGTGAGGCAAGTGATTTTAAAGCCAGCAAAGGCTGGTTTGACAGGTTTAAGAAACGTAGTGGCATACACAGTGTTGTGAGGCATGGTGAGGCAGCCAGCTCAGACAAACATGCAGCTGAAAAATTTGTGCATGAATTCCAGGGGTTCGTAGAGGCTGAACAATTCCTCCCCCAACAAGTGTTTAACTGTGATGAAACAGGCCTGTTTTGGAAGAAAATGCCCAACAGGACCTACATTACTCAGGAGGAAAAGGCACAGCCAGGACACAAGCCTATGAAAAACAGGCTAATTCTCATGTTTTGTTCTAATGCTAGTGGGGATTTTAAAGTGAAGCCTTTACTGGTGTATCACTATGAAAATCCCAGACCCTTCAAGAATCACAGTGTTGACAAGAATAATTTGTGTGTGCATTGGAAGGCTAACACCAAGGCATGGGTCACTACGGAGATTTTCAAGGAATGGGTGACTGGAGTGTTTGGCCCTACTGTGAAGAAATACCTCTTGGAAAAGAAATTGCCACTCAAGTGCCTCCTGATACTTGACAATGCTCCTGCTCACCCTCACAACTTGCAAGAGTGTTTGTCTGACAAGTTTAATTTCATCAGAGTGAAGTTCTTGCCTCCTAACACCACTCCTCTCCTCCAGCCCATGGACCAGCAGATCATTTCCAACTTCAAGAAACTGTACACCAAAGCACTGTTTGAAAAGTGCTTTGAAGTGACCTCGGACACTGAGTTGACCCTAAGAGAGTTCTTTAAAGATCACTTCAACATTGTGCAATGCATACGCTTATAGGTAAGGCTTTTGAGGGAGTGACTTCCAGGACTTTGAACTCTGCTTGGAGACCATTGTGGCCAGGTTGTGTCCAACAAAGGGATTTTGAAGGATTTGAGGCTGACCCTGACCTTGACCCTGACGACCCTGTGCCTGTTGTGGACTCTATTGTGGCATTGGGGAACAACCTGAGGTTGGAGGTGAGTGGTGAGGATGTGGAAGAGTTGGTGGAGGCCCACAGGGTAGAGCTAACAACTGAAGAGCTGCAAGAGCTTCATCTGGAACAGCAACAGACCACAGCTGAGGTTATTGCTTCAAAGGAGGAGGGTGAGAGACAGAAGGAGGTGCCCTCTTCAGTGCTTAAGGAGATGTGTACAAAGTGGAATGAGTTGCAGACATTTGTTGAAAGACACCACCCTGAGCAAGCTGAAATGAGCCTTCTGTGCGGCCACTTCAGTGACAGAGCCATGTCACACTTCAGGAAAGTGTTGAAGGGTCACCAGAAACAGAGGACTCTGGACAGTTACTTCACCAGGCAGGGGTCTGGTGACTCTCAAGCTGGTCCTAGTGGCATTAAAAGACCAAGAAGGGAAGTAACCCCAGAGAGGGACTTGTTACCTGAAGTCCTTTTGGAGGGGGATTCCCCTTCCAACCACTAACTCCCTGCCCCTTTCAGCAACTCTACCTTCCAGATGCCTGCAACTCTTCAATAAAGGTAAGTAAATGTATATATATATATATTGTTTTTAATTTAGTATGTGAATATGTTTTTTGTGGAACGGATTAATTGTATTTACATTATTTCTTATGGGAAATAATGATTCAAATTTCGTAAACTTTGTGTTAAGTACTAGCTCCTGGAACGGATTAATTACGATACTCGGGGGTCCACTGTACTTTTTACTGTGCCTATTACATACATAGAACACTCTATGCAAATATTAACCCACCACTCAAACTTCTCCTTACCAATTTTAACAGGACACATGACCATAACACTAGACACAGATCACTCCTCGATGTTCCCCGTGTCCATCTAACACTATGTAAAAACTCAATGCATATAAAAGGCACGAAAATTTGGAATTCATTACCTGTCATTGCCAAAGAAACCCTGCCTGTACCCCAATTCAAAACGATGCTAAAAACCCACCTTCTCACCCAAACCTAAATGCTCAATATCAAACATTCCCAACAAAGTAGAATAATCACTTAATGTAAAAACCTGACTAATCACTTAAATGTAAAAACCTGTTATGAATTATACATACAGTGGTACCCCGGTTTACGATATTTTTTCATTCCAGAATGCTGTTCAAGTGCCATTACCAAACGAATTTATCTCCTTAAGAAATGTTGTAAAATAGACTAGTCCTTTTAGACCCCCAAAATTACACTTACAAAAGCATTTAAAAAAATAAACTTACATAAAAGGGTGAGTTTGGGGACCATCGTAAACCGGGGTACCACTGTACTAAGCTAACTGTTTCCATAACATTTACATTATAATGACCACGTAAACTGTAACTGCAATGCAATTAATTGTTTTAAATTGTTATCTCACTCAATTAGTTGCATTGCTTCAATTAATTTATATTTTCAACTTATATTCAAACTTTATAACTTAGATACACAATTATACTTATTTTATAAATTATCAACCATAACTTTTTACTGATGACACAGTTGCTTTTTGCTGATGACACTGTGCTTTTGGGAGATTCTGAAGAGAAGTTGCAGAGGTTGGTGGATGAATTTGGTAGGGTGTGTAAAAGAAGAAAATTGAAAGTGAATATAGGAAAGAGTAAGGTGATGAGGATAACAAAAAGAATAGGTGACGAAAGATTGGATATCAGATTGGAGGGAGAGAGTATGGAGGAGGTGAATGTATTCAGATATTTGGGAGTGGACATGTCGGCGGATGGGTCTATGAAGGATGAGGTGAATCATAGAATTGATGAGGGGAAAAGGGTGAGTGGAGCACTTCGGAGTCTGTGGAGACAAAGAACCTTGTCCATGGAAGTAAAGAGGGGAATGTATGAGAGTATAGTTATACCAACGCTCATATATGGGTGTGAAGCATGGGTGATGAATGTTGCAACGAGGAGAAGGCTGGAGGCAGTGGAGATGTCATGTCTGAGGTCAATGTGTGGTGTGAATATAATGCAGAGAATTCGGAGTTTGGAAATTAGGAGGAGGTGCGGGATTACCAAAACGATTGTCCAGAGAGCTGAGGAGGGGTTGTTGAGGTGGTTTGGACATGTAGAGAGAATGGAACGAGACAGAGTGACTTCGAGAGTGTATAAATCTGTAGTGTAGGGAAGGCGGGGTAGGGGTCGGCCTAGGAAAGGTTGGAGGGAGGGGGTAAAGGAAGTTTTGTGTGCGAGGGGCTTGGACTTCCAGCAAGCATGTGTGAGCATATTTGATAGGAGTGAATGGAGGCATATGGTTTTTAATACTTGACGTGCTGTTGGAGTGTGAGCAAAGTAACATTTATGAAGGGATTCAGGGAAACCGGCAGGCCGGACTTGAGTTCTGGAGATGGGAAGTACAGTGCCGGCACTCTGAAGGAGGGGTGTTAATGTTGCAGTTTTATAACTGTAGTGTAAAGCACCCTTCTGGCAAGACAGTGATGGAGTGAATGATGATGAAAGTTTTTCTTTTTCGGGCCACCCTGCCTTGGTGGGAATCGGCCGATGTGTTAATAAAAAAAAAAAAAAAACTTTTTACCATGTAATCTACAATTAAGTAGTCCTAAGAATGCCCGCAATGCACAGCATATTAGGGGTTTTGGCATGTACATCTCATTAATACCTATGTATCTTGTCAACCCAACCATGTATCATTGTACCATGTCTCAATAAAGTATTATTATTATTATTTTTATTATAACAAGCATAATTCATTCCAGAAGCCTGCTCAAGTGCCATTACCGAACGAATTTACTCCCTTAAGGAATAATGTCACGTAGGTTAGTCTATTTCAGACCCCCAAAAATACACTTCCACAAGCACTTACAATATTATATAGTTGACCCCCGGTTAACGGCCGGCTCCAAACACTAACATTTATGTAAGTGTATTTTTTAAGTGTTTTTGTAAGTGTATGTTTGGGGGTCCAAAAAGACTACTCTAATTTACATTATTCCTTAAGTTAATAAATTCGTTCGGAACGAATTATGGCCGTTAACCGGGGGTCCACTGTACTTACATAATTGTACAGTTTCCGGGGTGCTCGTAACTCGGGGGTCTACTGTACTAGTCTCAGAGATTCTTGTAGGTTTTGTTATTGTTTGGTAGCAACAAGCAGTTGCTCATAGTGTTTGTGAATTCATTTACTTCTGGGTCCTGGTTATGTAGGAGATTTATGTTGAAATCTCCTGTGAGCAGCAAATGGTCTTTGTTCATGTGTGCATAAGTTATCATGTTTCCTAATTTTTCACTAAAGTGGTGAATGTTTGACTGTTGTACCCTGTAGATGTTTATCACTGTGAGGGTTTTTTGCAGGTCTTTTGATTTAAATTTAGCTATAATATATTCGCTATGTTCATCCCTTGTGCAAGAGTTATTGATACATTCAAGCTGATCTGAGTAATATATAGCTGTTCCACCCCCTTGCTGGTCTGTCCTACGGTTGTGTATGGCTGTGTAACCAGGAAGGGCAAAGACATCTGTAGTACCAGGCTTTAGCCAGGTTTTGGTGAGTGTGATGATTGACATACTGGTATGCAGGGTATTGAGTAATGTTGTGAGGTCATCGTAATTTATTTTTATTTTTTTTTATTAACACAGGCCGTTTCCCACCAAGGCAGGGTGGCCTGACAAAGAAAAACTTTCATCATCATCCACTCCATCACTGTCTTGCCAGAGGCATGCCCACACTACAGCTACAAAACTGCAAAATTAACACCCCTCCTTCAGAGTGCCGGCACTGCACTTCCCATCTCCAGGAATCAAGTCCGGCCTGCCGGTTTCCCTGAAACCCTTTATAAATGTTACCTTGCCTACACTCCAACGGCACATCAAGTCCTAAAAACCATTTGTCTCCATTCGCTCCTATCTACCACGCTCATGCACGCTTGCTGGAAGTCCAAACCCCTCACACACAAAACCTCCTTTACCCTCTTCCTCCAACCTTTTCTAGGTCGACCCCTACCCCGCCTTCCCTCCACTACACATTTATACACTCTCGAAGTCATTCTAATTTGTTCCATCCTCTCTATATGTCCAAACCATCTCAATAACCCCTCCTCAGCTCTCTGGATTTGTACGTTGGACTGCATGCGGTCAGCAGTAACAGCCTGGTTGATCAGGCTCTGATCCACCATGAGGCCTGGTCACAGACCGGGCCGCAGGGATGTTGACCCCTGGAACTCTTCTCCAGGTTTCCAGGTAATAATAGTTTCGGTAATCCCACACCTCCTCCTAATCTCCAAATTACGGATTCTCTGCATTATATTCACACCACACATTGCCCTCAGACATGATATCTCCACTGCCTCCAGCCTTCTTCTTGTTGCAACATTCACAAACCATGTCTCACACCCATACAAGAGTGTTGGTATAACTATACTCATATATTCCCCTCTTTGCTTTCATGGATAAAGTTCTCTGTCTCCACAAGCTCCTCAGTGCACCACTCACCTTTTTCTTCTCATTAATTCTATGATTCACCTCATCCTTCATATACCCATCTGCTAACACATCTACTCCCAAATAACTGAACACATTCACCTCCTCCATACTCTCTCCCTCCAATCTGATATCCAATCTTCCATTATCTAATTTTGTTGTTGTACAGTAGACCCTCATTTAGCTCGGTAGTTACGGTCCTGAAAACATCGTGTTAGATAATTAGAAGAACTTATGGAAAAAATAGGGTTATGTTCCTTTGAGTCCCCAAAAAGCCAAACAAGTTTTTTTAGACCAACAGATCTTGCAAAAATTGAAGGCGAATATGTAATTGCAGTTCATTGTCGTGATATATTACTGCTTAACACTACAAATGCAATAGAAATAATAGTATTTCTTACCTTAAATTGGGGGTAATGATGTTTGTGGATGGTTGTGAAGAGAGTAGATATGGATGGTGTGGCCCTACTGGGCTGAGGTTGAGGGTTGCTGGTTGTCGGTAGAAGTGGATGGTAGAGGTTCTGGTACTGAAGTCGATGGTTGTATTGCAGTGTGCATAAATTCTGTAAGGGATCTTTGGGCTCTTTGACCCTGCAGTACATTATACAGCTGACGGTAAGGCATCATCAGCTGGTCTAGACCCCGTTTCAAAGCCCTGCTTCTAGCTTTGTCAGGGTCCTCTTCAGTGAAAAAGTCTGCTAGTTTAGCAGGAACATGGAACTGCTCATGTAACTGCTGGAATGTTAACTGTTTTTCTTCAGGTTCTTCTGTTATCTCCCTCTCTTGTATCTATGCATCGAGCTATGCCAACATTTCCTCTGGACTCCCGTCTTCATCGTCATCATCTTTTAAGAGTTCATTCACATCTTCAAAACCATCACCTGGTAATCTCCTTGCCAGCTGAACAATTTCCTGAGCCTGACTCTCAAGCAAGGAAAAACCAGAGAAAGAATTAACTACAGAAGGCCATAACTTTCCCCAGCCTGCATTTAATGTTGATTGGAGCACTTCATTCCATGCACTTCTAGCACAGCTGATGGCATCTGCAATGTTAAATTTTCTCCAGAAGCTTGGTACTGCCAGGTTGGAGTCAGAGTCCATTGATGCAACTAGTTTTTTTATAACTTTTATTGTGTAGTTACACTTGAATGTCTGAATAACTCCCCGGTCCAGTGGTTGTATCAGAGATGTATTTGGAGGTAAAAATATAACTTTTACATGTGGGGTCACATCCAGCAAAGCTTGTGGATGAGTACGGGAATTATCAAGAATGAAGAGAGCCTTGAATGCAAGGTTCTTGCTGTGCAGGTAAAACTTGACTTCAGGAATAAAGTGATGCTTAAACCAGTCAATAAATATTTCCTCTGTCATCCATGCTGACTGGTTTGACCTCCAAATTACTGGTAAGGTGTTTTTATCCACACCTTTCAAAGCACGAGGAGTCTTAGAGCGGTAAATAACCATGGGCTTACACTTGAAATCACCTGATGCATTATCGCAAAGGAGCAAGGTGAAGCGATCCTTCTGCCTCGAAGCCCGGTGCACTTTTCTCTTGCTGACTGATATAAGTTCGTCTTGGCATTTTCTTCCAGAAAACACCTGTCTTGTCAGCATTAAACACTTGATGTGGCTCATAGCCACCCTCAGAAATAAGTTCCTGAAATTCAGCAGGGAAATTACTTGCTGCTGTATGATCAGCTGAAGTACAGTGGACCCTCGGTTAACGAATACCCCGGAAATCGTGCAATTATGTAAGTATAATTTTGTAAGTTCCTGTGGAAGTGTATTTTTGGGGGTCTGAAATAGACTAACCTATGTGAAATTTTTCCTTAAGGGAGTAAATTCGTTCGGTAATGGCACTTGAGCAGACTTCAGGAGTGAAGTTTTTACGAAACTCGGGGGTCCACTGTACTTTCACCAGAAAACTTAATATTATGTAACTTATTATGCAACTTAAAGTTGGGGAACCAGCCTGGGCTAAACACACACTCGTTTTCAGGCCTTCCTTCCTTATCACACACTGCTTTAACCCTTAAACGGTCCAAACGTATATA
The DNA here is from genome assembly GCA_009830355.1 of Cherax destructor. Classification (NCBI taxonomy): domain Eukaryota; kingdom Metazoa; phylum Arthropoda; class Malacostraca; order Decapoda; family Parastacidae; genus Cherax; species Cherax destructor. Next base: position 15,949 of record WNWK01030399.1, read on the forward strand.
TACGTTACCTTGCCCAGTGCCCCGAATATTTAAAAAAAAAAAAACACATTTTTTTAAGTGTTATAGGATAAAAAAAAAACAATTTGGGTCAGTAGTTACTGAGATATAAGGCAGAGAAGTTGGCATTGGATGCTCACCTGACAGCAACAGGAGTCCTGCCGCTTGCAGAATCGTTGCCGATATACCTTTTTTTTTCACTTTTTTTATTATTTTATATAATTTTTATGTTCTCATAATTACAATTTATAGTAGTTCTTGTGATTTCATAGCCAATCTGTGTTCTGACACTAATATTAGGTACTGAAATTATACTCAAATAATAATAATAATGATAGTGCATAAAAATAATAATAATAATAATAATGATAGTGAATAATAATGATGATAATAATAATAATAATAGTGCTAATAATAATAATAATAATAATAATAATAATAATAATAATAATAATAAAAGATTTGTGTCGCTGCCTTATCTCATCTGATCTCCACTAATGACTCTGGTGACATTTCACGAGATGGGTGAGCCATAGTCTTATCTCTTCTTATCAGTCCAGTAATTACAGTGATGACATTTGACAGCTTACATTGCTTTCCCTTTATTTGTTATGCAAACCTGTCTGTCTGTCTGTATCTGTCTGTCTGTGTGTCTCTTTCTGTCTGCCTGTGTGTCGTCTCCTTTCTGTCTGCTTTCTCAGAGAGTAGCTCATGAACCAACTGGAATTACGCAGATCACAAGCACATTATAACACTTCCTCTTGATTTTTTTAGTTATCCTAGGTAATTTACACTATGTACAGGTATCCCTCAACTTTCGCGTTTTCTACTTTCGCGGGCTTCACACATTCGCGAATTCCCGGCCGCCAAATTCCCACCCACCAAATCATATTTAAGTTTCCCGCCACCCAAGCGTCCCTACTACCTTCCCTCCGACCCGGAAGCCAGCCCACCCACCACTCACTCACTGAGTGTTTTGTTTGTTCATTATTTGTTATTAAACTACAGTATAACATGTATGTAGTACTATATAGTACAATATTTTACTATGTTTTCATGCGTTTTATGATTGTTCATGGTTCAATAGGTTAAGGAAGCAGTAATGAATGTACTAAATAAAGGTTATCTATCTATTACATTTATTCCAAATTGATATCAGAAACATGATAAATACCCTAGAACTGTAATAAAGATGCTGAAATGAATAATATATGCCATATTATATGAGGGTAAGAGAGAGCAACAGACCGCCACCATAAAGATGTTTACATCAGGTAAACATGCCTAAATCACTCTTGTTATAAGAACAAATGCAAAATAGCATTTATTATTTTTAGAATAATAATAATTTATAATAATTGATCTGGAACACTTTAAATGTCATCAGTATTTGATAGCTGACATTTAGAGCACTCCACAGCAATTATTATTATTTATTATTATTATTTCCCTACAATATATTGTAGGGAAATAATAATAATTATTATTATTATTTTCTTACAATATATTGTAGGGAAATAATAATAATAATAATAATTGCTGTGAAGTGCTCTAAATGTCAGCTACCAAATACTGATAACATTTAAAGTGCTCCAGATCAATTATTATAAATTATTATTATTCTAAAAACAATAAATGCTATTTTTGCATTTGTTCTTACGACAAGAGTGATTTAGGCATGTTTACCCTGATGTAAACATCTTATATGGTGGCGGTTTGTGCCTGCTCTCTTACCCCTCATATAATATGGCATATATTATTCATTTCAGCATCTTTATTACAGTTCTAGGGTATTTACCATGTTTCTGATATCAATTTGGAATAAATGTAATAGATAGATAACCTTTATTACTAATATTAGTGTAATTACACATTTTATTAGCACTAAGGATAACATCCAACACCCATGACGACTCACCAGACACTGAATGTTACTGCGCCTCTCCCTCCCTCCAATAGCTCCTCCCACTTCGTAACAATGTTAGATGGTGAATTTAATGTATTTTTCTGTAAGCTTAACTCGTTGTATGTGCATTTTACTTTTTTATTGTGTTCTGTAATATATGAGTTATGCAAATTAAAATAAAGTTATGAAGTTGGAGTTTCATTTTTTGTTCTAATGTATACATATTTAATTCAATATTTGGCATCATTAAAAAGTGGGCGGAGCTACATCAGAGGGAGAAGAAGCAGTGTCAGTAACTTGATATCCCATGACACTTCACAACACTATAAAATACTTATTGTATAATTATACTATTACAGGCCTTCCTCCACAGCCAGCTCATGTCAAAATAACATGTATATAGTACATTATTTTACGATGTTTATATGTGTTTTATGATTGTTCATGGTTCGATAGGTTAAGGAAGCAGTATTGTATTATATTTCCCTACAATATATTGGGGCACCAAACATTCGCGATTTTTCAACATCCACGAGGCTCTTGATCCCCTAACCCTCGCGAATGTTGAGGGATACCTGTATAATTGTATTTACGTATGTGTTCCTGTGAGATAGATACAGATAGAGACAGACAGATAGATACAGAGACAGATAGATACAGACAGACAGACAGAGATAGACAGCCAATCAGGTACCCAGCTGACCAGCCAGCTGCTGGCCAGCCAGGTGGCCAACCAGCTGTTTGCCAGCCAGGTAGGCAGCCAGCTGGCCTGCCAGCCTGCCGACATCACTTTCCACTTCAAAAGGGAGTGTTAATATGACATGACATCAGTGAATCTATGGTGTTTGATGCGGTGTTTGCTCTAGCTGGCCCTCAATTTAACTGGTGCTCCCACAAGGTACTAAGTGGTCCCAGATTTTTTAATATGGCACACACCGAGTGTTAAGACCCATTCTATGCCGACCAGGCATCTCAGGCCAATTGTGCCAAATTTGGAGGCGGGAAAAATAAAACGTAAATATACGTTTGGGGCAGTAGCAGTGCTAACGTAAATATATGTGTCGACCATTTAAGGGTTAAACAACTGTAAGGCCTTTTCCCTAATTAAGATGAAATTAAGTGGTGCACCTTTCCTTGTTTTCTGTTCGATCCACTCAAGCAACAAGTTTTCTGTTTTATTTACTTCTTGGGACCTACGTGTCATTCTTTTCATGAGTTCACATTTTTGGTTATTCATTACACAAGCTCGTATATTCGCCTCATTCTTTCTAATTGTACGAACTGACGCTTCATTAAGGCCATAGGCCCTCACTATATCCACCACATGTGAGCCACTCTTAAGCTTATCTAATATCTCGATTTTCTTTGTAATTCCTAGACTTGAATGCTTAAACCTTTTCTTTTCACTTGCTGAAACACTTGTATGCTTACTGGGTGCCATGATTGCTTGGCAGATTTATCAAAATGCAATGAAAATGAGGAAATGTATGTAAATAAACAGCGAGCTTCCCGATTATTGTCGTCCTGCACGCGTATGAACCAAACTGAACGCTTGGAGGGATGCGTGGGTGGGTGAGGGTGGCTGGGGATAGCAGTAGGACTCCGCCACTGACTCATTGGTTTAACCCACCGCAGGCGACCGCGCGCTCAAAATTTTTTCCCCTCCAGCGAATCGTGTAATATCAGGTTTACGTCGTGTTAGATAAAAATGTGCCGCAATTCTTCAATCGTGTAATACCTAAAATGCGCAACATAAAGTCGTGCTAAATGAGGGTCTACTGTACTCATCACCTTACTCTTTCCTATATTCACTTTTAATTTCTTTCTTTTACGTACCCTACCAAACTCATCGACCAACCTCTGCAACTTCTCTTCAGAATCCCCAAAAGCACAGTGTCATCAGCAAAGAGCAACTGTGACAACTCTCACTTTGTGTTAGATTCTTTATCTTTTAACCCCACACCTCTTGCCAACACCCGAGCATTTACTTCTCTTACAACTCCATCTATAAATATATTGAACAACCACGGTAACATTACACATCCCTGTCTAAGGCCTACTTTTACTGGGAAATAATCTCCCTCTCACCTACATACTCTAACCTGAGCCTCACTATCCTCATAAAAACTTTTCACCGCTTTCAATAACCTACCTCCTATTCCATACATTTGCAACATCTACCACATTGCCCCCCTATCCACCCTATCATACACCTTTTCCAAATCCATAAGTGCCACAAACACCTCTTTACCCTTATCTAAATATTGTTCACCTATATGTTTCACTACAAACACTTGGTCTACACACCCCCTACCCTTCCTAAAGCCTCCTTGTTCATCCGCTATCCTGCTCTCTGTCTTACTCCTAATTCTTTCAATAATAACTCTACCATACACTTTACCAGGTATACTCAACAGACTTATTCCCCTATAATTTTTACACTCTTTTGTCCCCTTTGCCTTTATACAAAGGAACTATGCATGCTCTCTGCCATTCCCTAGGTACCTTACCCTCTTCCATACATTTATTAACTCTTTCAGGGTCGAGACCTCAATTCTTAACTCTCTCAGGGTTGAAATATTTTCGGAAAAAAAAAAATTTCTTTTGAAATAATAGAGCATCTTTTTCCGATCATAACACCACCAAAACTATGAAATTTGGTGAAAAACTAACGGAATTATGTTCTCGCAAAGTTAGTGGTATCGAATATATTTATGCATCGGCGATTTCGCCCACTTTTAGCCCTATTTTTGGCCACTTTCAATGTCTCACTCTACGAAAATCATAGCTATTATTGTAGAATTCTTTTGTTTTATCGATTGAGTACAAGAATCCACCAATTTACCGATTTCAACTACCCATTAAAGCGGTCAGAAATTGGCAATATTGCCAATTTCACACAAATTTCAAAAGATGCCAATTTCAAAATAGGGTCCAGAATAAACAAGACAGACATTCCTGGCACTAAAATAACATTTTATCTGTTCGTTAGTTATGTCTCAAGGCTCCTATTGCATTACTTTTGCTTTCCATTTTGAATTTTTATTCTCACAAAAAATTGAAGATTTTCTGTTATGTATACTACTGCATCATTGTAAAAATGGTATAAATCATATCAGCGCACTTGTGCAAGAATATTAGACTACCCAGTTGATGTGTATTGGACGCATTGCGTGATTTGTTTACTCTTGAACATAGGCAAAAATCGAATATTTTCGCTACTTTGCGCTCAGTTTCAAGGTACAGTGGTACCTTGACTTACGATATTTTTTCATTCCAGAATGCTGTTCAAGTGCCATTACCAAACGAATTTATCTCCTTAAGAAATGTGGTAAAATAGACTAGACCTTTTAGACCCCCAAAATTACACTTACAAAAGCATTTAAAAAAATAAACTTACATAAAAGGGTGAGTTTGGGGACCATCGTAAGTCGAGGTACCACTGTACTTGTCATCGTGAAACCAGTCAAAATTATCTCTATTTCTGTAATATATCATCCATTCTATCAAATGAGACTAAGAAAACGAGAATACGTGTACAAGCATAAATACCATACGAAAATAGACTGCAAAGTCGCTGTTTTAAACCAAAAACACGGTCAGAGTTTTTTTTCCTCATTATGCACTGTGTGGTGCAGGATTTTTTTTATACTGCGCACACTGACCACACAGAGCCATTCTCTCACATCTAGGCCTACCAGCCTGTTTCTGCTTGATTTGAGGGCGCTAGAATTTAGGCGTACTAGTACGTCAAATGCCCTGGTGCGTAAGCCGTACTAGTACGTCAAAAACCCTGAAAGAGTTAAATAAAAACACTAACCACTCTAAAACTATATCCCCACCTGCCTTTAACATTTCTATCTTTATCCCATAAATCCCAGCTGCTCTACCCCCTTTCATTCTGTTGTGCCTAAACAATCTGAGTTATCCAAACCCTTCGTCTCTAAGAAGTTCCCAGTAAAATGTTTCAACTGTAACGAATTGGGACATAGACGTTCAGACTGTCCCAAGAAAAAAGGTGAGAATATGATAGTGTTTCACCGAAGCAAATATTAACTCACCTTTTAGCGAAGGTACTGTTAATGGTATGAATGTTTCCACCATTCTTAGAGATACTAAATGTTCATGTATTGTTATCTCAAGTAAACTTTTTCCTAATTTAGATTCAGTTCAGTATAAAACTACTAAATTAACAGACTATTTAGGAAGAAGTGATTCTTTTCCTACTATTAGATGTTTCATTAGGTGCAAATGGTTTACGGGTTGGGTGGAAGCAGTAGTTACCCCAATAACTTCATGTTCCGTTTTGGTTGGGAACATAGAAGGGGCTACCTTCCCATCTGAATTAGACTGTGTGGGATTTTCAAGAGATTCCGAGAAAGATATTGAACTTAATACTTCTGTTCCTTCCCTTGTATTTCCAGAAGTGATTCAACGGGATAACTTATTTTCGAGTTCTGATAATCTGGAAGCTCCTTGTAAACCCTTAGAGAGACAGTCGTTAAAACCAGTCAGCACTGAAACTAAGGAAGAACCACAGGTGACTGAATCTTCTCAACAACCGGACACAGTTAATGTCCTTACCAGGGTTCAGTCTAATGTAAAAGCTATCCATCCTTCAGTTCTTTCCAAAGGAAAACCTATTGAGCTGTCACACCTAGATTTAGTGGGTCTCCAGAAGACTTGTCCTTCCTTAGAGGAAACTCGGAAGCTAGCATTAAATGGCAACGTAATTAAAAGAAAGAAGTTTGCGTATTTATAAATTTGAGTTCAAAAATAATCTTCTATATAAGACTATATTGTCTGCAGACAAACACAATGACATGGGGAGAAGTCTGTTAGTCATTCCTAGGGATTGTCGTGAGACTATTTTGAAAATTTCTCATGACCTGCCAGTCTCGGGCCATTTCTCCCATAGGAAGACCTATGATAAGATCAAAGACTTGTACTTCTGGCCTGGGATGTCCTCGGACATCTATAAATACTGTAGATCATGTCATGTATGTCAGTCTCCTCACAAAAGGGTAGAACTAAGAGAGTTCCCATGGTCAAAATGCCAGTTTTTTCAGTTCCATTTGCTAGAGTTGCAGTGATATAGTTGGTCCTCTCACTCCTCGTTCATCAGGTCATAAATATATTTTGACTGTGATTGACTACGCGTCCAGCTTCCCTGAGGCGGTACCCTTAAAATCCATTACGTAATGTCTATAGAAGTAGCAGAAGCTTAACAGTCAGCCCCCGGTTAGCGATATTAATCCGTTCCAGAGGGCTTATCTGTAACCGAAAATATCGTTATCCGATTCTATTTTCCCCATAAGAAATAATGGAAATAAAATTAATCCGTTCCAGACTTCCAAAAGTAGTCAAATAAACTATTTTTTTACAACATAAGACATGCATTTACACACAAGTTTATGAGAAATAAAGAAATACTGTAATAGTACAATAACATGTCACTTACATTTATTGAAGAGTTGTTGATGTGTGGAAGACGGGAGGAGAGGAAAGGATGGGGTAGTATGCTAGTGTTTGGAAATGGAATCCCCTTCCATTAACACTGCAGGTGCCAAGTTCTTTTCTGGGGTTACTGGTCTTTTTCTCTTAATGCCACTAGGACCAGGTTGAGAGTCACTGGACCCCTCTCTAACCAAAAATCTGTCCAGGGAGCTCTGTGTCTGGCTATTCTTTAAAACAT
>WNWK01030400.1:0-23545 GCA_009830355.1 Cherax destructor
GAATGGATGATATATTCCAGAAATAGAGATAATTTTGACTGGTTTCACGATGACAAGTACCTTGAAACTGAGCGCAAATGTTCGATTTTTGTCAATGTTCAAGAGTAAACAAATCAAGCCATGCGTCTAATACACATCAATTGGGTAGTATAATATTCTTGCACAAGTGCGCTGATATTTTATACCCTTTTACAATGATGCAGTAGTATACATAACTAGTAAATCTTTTTTTTGTGAGAATAAAAATTCAAAATGGAAAGCAAAAGTAATGTAAGAGGGGCCTGGAGACGTGACTAATGAACAGATAAAAATGTTATTTTAGTGCCAGGAATGTCTGTCTTGTTTATTCTGGACCCTATTTTGAAATTGGCATCTTTTGAAATTTGTGTGAAACTGGCAAATTGCCAATTTCTGACCACCTTATTGGGTAGTTGAAATCGGTAAATTGGCGGTTTTTATACTCAATTGGTAGAAAATGGAATTCTAGCGAAATAGCTATAATTTTAGTAGACTGAAACATTGGAATTTGCCAAAAACAGGGCACAGAGTGGGCGAAATCGCCGATGCGTAAATGTCATCAATACCGCTAACTTCCGAGCATAATTCCATTATTTTTCCATCAATTTTCATAATTTTGGTGGTGTTATGATCGGAAAAAGATTCTCTATCATTTCATAAGATTTTTTTTTTCCAAAAAATTTGCGACCCTGAGAACAAGTTTGGGAGAGGGCCTTGCGACCCCCAAAGGGTTAATACTAATGCGAGATAGTCAAGGTGGAAGATTCTAAGGAGTTGCACATAATAAAAAATATTACAATTAATGGTTCAGTCAGTAATATTTCATGGACTGGCAGAAGTTTAAAAGTACAGTCAACCCTCCGTTTTCGTGTATCTCTGTTTTCGTGTGTTTCAGTTTTCGTGCAGTTTTTTCGGGGAAATTTTACCTCCATTTTCGTGCTTGGTACGGAACCTGTCCACCAGTGCCCCGCACATACAAAGTCCGCTAGACCGCCACCCACGCACATTGTCACGCAGTGTAGCATTGTTTATGCTTGAGTGAACATCATCCCAGGAGTTCATACAAAACATTTATTAACAATTCATTGTTTTTGGCCCTTGATTATTGTGTGTGACTACTAAATAAGCTACCATGGGCCAAAAGAAAGCTCCTAGTGCCAGTCCTTTGGTAAAGAAAGTGAGAAACACGATGGAATTTAAGAGTGTAGCATGCATGCAGGAGTGTAGCATGTGCAGGAGTGTAGCATGCATGCAGGGAGTGTAGCATGCATGCGGGGAGTGTAGTATGCATGCAGGAGTGTAGCATGTGCAGGGAGTGTAGCATGCATGCAGGGAGTGTAGCATGTATGCAGGGAGTGTAGCTTGTATGCAGGGAGTGTAGCATGCATGCAAGGAGTGTAGCATGCATGCAACGAGTGTAGCATGCATGCAACAGGTAGCATGCATGCAACGAGTGTAGCATGCATGCAACAGTGTAGCATGCATGCAACGAGTGTAGCATGCATGCAGAGTGTAGCATGCATGCAACGAGTGTAGCATGCATGCAGGGAAGTGACCCCGGATAAGGACTTGGTACCTAAATTCCTTATGGAAGGGGATTCCCTTCGTGCAGTTTTTTCGGGGAAATTTTACCTCCATTTTCGTGCTTGGTACGGAACCTGTCCACCAGTGCCCCGCACATACAAAGTCCGCTAGACCGCCACCCACGCACATTGTCACGCAGTGTAGCATTGTTTATGCTTGAGTGAACATCATCCCAGGAGTTCATACAAAACATTTATTAACAATTCATTGTTTTTGGCCCTTGATTATTGTGTGTGACTACTAAATAAGCTACCATGGGCCAAAAGAAAGCTCCTAGTGCCAGTCCTTTGGTAAAGAAAGTGAGAAACACGATGGAATTTAAGAGTGTAGCATGCATGCAGGGAGTGTAGCATGTATGCAGGGAGTGTAGCATGCATGCAGGGAGTGTAGCATGCATGCAGGGAGTGTAGTATGCATGCAGGGAGTGTAGCATGTATGCAGGGAGTGTAGCATGCATGCAGGGAGTGTAGCATGTATGCAGGGAGTGTAGCTTGTATGCAGGGAGTGTAGCATGCATGCAAGGAGTGTAGCATGCATGCAACGAGTGTAGCATGCATGCAACGAGTGTAGCATGCATGCAACGAGTGTAGCATGCATGCAACGAGTGTAGCATGCATGCGAGTGTAGCATGCATGCAACGAGTGTAGCATGCATGCAGGGAAGTGACCCCGGATAAGGACTTGGTACCTAAATTCCTTATGGAAAGAGATTCCCCTTCCAAACAATAGCCTCTCTTCCTTCTTCCCTCCTCCCTCTCTTCCATCCAGCAACATCAGTCTTCAATAAAGGTAAGTGTCACATTCAGTTATAATAATAAAATAATAATATAATAATATTTATATTTCGATGCATGTTACAAGTGTACATTGTTATTGGTAGTTACAATTATAAAACTGTAATGCAAGGAGAGCCACTGGCATGCCATGGCATTAGGGGCAGCTTATTCTAAAGACTTATTCACTAAGTACTTAATGCTAGAGAAATTGATTGAGTTTATTCTAGTTATGTATTATTTCAAATTACAATATGATTATACATACTATTAAAAGACAATACTAGAGAAATTGGTTGAGTTTAATCTAGTTGTATATTTTATTTCAAGTTACAATATGTTGATGCTATACTAGTATAATAACAATACTAGAAAAATTTATTGAGTATCTTCTAGTTATATATTTTATTTCAAATTAACAAAATGATGATACTATACTATTTTAAATGACAATATGATGATATGAAATTGCAACAAGTGGTAAGGAGGATGACAATATAAAACTGAGATTATCTTAAGTAAAATAACATTGGGTTTGAAAGTTTGTTACAGTATGAGTATTTAGTATAGGGTGAGTAGGTGATTTTTGAGAAGAGTCTTGAATTGATTTTCCGACAAGGTTAACTTAATATTTACTGGTAATGAATTCCAGATTCTGGGGCCCTTTATGTGCATAGAATTTTTACATTGGTTAGTATGGACTCGGGGTATGTCAAATAGTGATCTGTGTCTTGTGTCGTGGTCGTGGGACCTATTAAAGTTGTTGAGGAGAATTTTGAGCGGAGGGTTGATATTAGCATGTAGAGTTTTATGTATGTAGAAGGCACATGAATAGGTATGAATATTTTTTACGGTGAGTAGTTTTAAAGTTTTGAGTATAGGTGGAGTATGCTGTCTAGAGTGGGAATGTGTTATCATCCTGACTGCAGCCTTTTGCTGGGTTATGAGTGGTCTAAGGTGATTTAATGCTGTTGAGCCCCATGCACAGATTCCATAGGTGAGATAAGGGTAGATAAGAGAATGATATAGTGCAATGAGAGCTGGTTGTGGCACATAATAGCGTATCTTAGATAATATACCTACTGTCTTTGAGATTTTCTTGGAAATTTGTTGTGTGTGTGTTTGGAATTTAAGACTACTCTCAAGGTGTAAATCTATCTTTAACCCTTTGGGGGTCGACAGGCCTTCTCAGGAAAGTGTTCCTTGGGTCGAAATTTTTTTGGAAAAAAAAAAAATATTTTTTTCTTATGAAATGATAGAGAATCTTTTTCCGATCATAACGCCACCAAAATTATGAAATTTGATCGAAAACTAACAAAATTATGCTTTCGCGAAGTTATCGGTATCTATGACCCTGACGCATCGGCGATTTCACCCACTTCGAGCCCTATTTTTGACAAATTCCAATGTTTCAGTCTCCTAAAATTATACCTATTTTGCTAGAACTCCATTTCTTCTATCGAATGAGTACAATAAACTGCCTATTTACCAATTTCATCTACCCAAAATAGTGGTCAGAAAATGGTAATTTTCCAATTTCACACAAATTTCAAACGATGCCAATTTCAAAATAGGGTCCAGAGTAAACAAGGCAGACATTCCTGGCACTAAAATAACATGTTCTCTGTTCATTAGCCACGTCTCCAGGCCCCTGTTCCATTACTTTTGCTTTCCATTTTGAATTTTTATTCTCACAAAAAATAGAAGATTTACTGTTATGTATACAACTGCATCATTGTAAAAATGGTATAAATAATATCAGAGCACTTGTGCATGAATATAAGACTCACCAGTTGATGTGTATTGGACGCATGGTGTGATTTGTTTACTCTTGAACATAGTCAAAAATTGAACATTTTCGCTACTTTGAGCTCAATTTCAAGGTATGTACTTGTCATTGTCATACCAATCAAAATCATCTCCATTTCTGTAATATATCTTCCATTCTATCAAATGAGACCAAGAAAACTTGCCTTCAGTGTGTCTTGATATAGGGAAATCATTTATCGATATATCAAGCTGGATATTTAAGGCTATGTTGCCAAACAGCATGAAGTATGTTTTGTCTATGTTGAGAGTGAGTTTGTTGGTCATCATCCAGGTATATATTTTTAGCAGCTCATTGTTTACAGTGTTTCTGAGTACAGTTGGGTTTGAATGGGAGTAGACGTAAGTAGTGTCATCTGCAAATAGAACTGGTTTAAGTAGTTGGGATGCATTGGGGAGATCATTGATGTAGATGAGAAAGAGGAGTGGCCTAGGACACTACCCTGGGGTACTCATACAGCTACAGGCTGGATAGCGGAGTTGACTCCATTTGCATATACATACTGGTGTCTGTCGTTAAGATAAGATTTTAGGTAATCAAGGGAATGTCCTCTGATGCCATGATTTAGTTTTAGGTGCAGGAGATTGTGGTCGACTGTTGCAATAATAGGTGACAGCACATGTGCAGCTTTTTTATACTATGTACAGTGGACCCCCGGTTATCGGCCATAATTCATTCCAGAATGCTGTTCGAGTGCCGTTATCGAACGAATTTATTCCAATAAGGAATAATGTAAATTAGATTAGTCCGTTTAGACCCCTATAAATATACAGTGGTACCCCGACTTACGATATTTTTTCATTCCAGAATGCTGTTCAAGTGCCATTACCAAACAAATTTATCTCCTTAAGAAATGATGTAAAATAGACTAGTCCGTTTAGACCCCCAAAATTACACTTACAAAAGCATTTAAAAAAATAAACTTACATAAAAGTGTGTGTTTGGGGACCATCGTAAGTCGGGGTACCACTGTACTTACAAAAGCACTTACAAAAATACACTTACATAATTGTTCGATTTGTTAGCAGTACGAAATCCGGGGGTCCACTGTATATGAATGGTGGCAAGTTATTCAGATCTCCTGCTTTGTTTTTTAATGATTTAATGATGAGTGAGACTTCAGTAGAATTAGTTGGAGCTAGATATTTGGGTAGTTGCCAGTGAGGTAGTCTTTCGGCTGGGTGTTTGAGCTATGAATTTTACTTGTTAGCATTGATCCTACAGTAGAGAAGATATGAAATTTGCTGGCATTGTCAATAGGTTGTATGTGAGGTTCATCTGGTTTAGTTAATTTTATCTTTCTGTTTCCAAACGGTTTCCTAGAGCCCAAAATTTTGGAGAAGGTTTACCAGGTACTTTTCATATTGCCTTTTATTTTAATAAATCTATTTTCGTAATACATTTGTTTTGATTTTCGTATTAGTTTTGTGAGTATTGATGTGTATCGTTTAGCCAGTTCTTTAGTAATCAGGCCTAATCTGAATTGCTTTTCAAGATGGTGCTTTTTATCAACAGATTTGAGGATACTATCTGTTAGTCATGGGCTGTTTAGTCTCTTTTCCATGATCTGCTTCGTTTTGATTGGACAATGCATGTTACAGAGGTTTAGGGTTTTATGTAAAAAAGTTTTGACATCTTTGTCAATATTACTGCTGTCAGCTAGCTCTCGCTGCCAATCAATGTCACCTAGTGCTAATATTAAATTGTTTACCGATGTCTCATCATGCAGGCGAAATGAGATCTTTCTAGTTTCTTGAGGCAATTTACATAAGTTGGTTATGAGAAAAGTGGGGTAGTGGTCTGTAGTGTTGTCTGTGATTATACCTGCTTGTAATGGGGATATCGTGTTGGTCCAGATATGTTCAAGTAATGAGGAACTTGCCTCAGATTCTTGTTGGCTTAGTTATAGAGGGTAGTAACAAGCAGTTGTTCATAGTGTTTGTGAAATCAGCTACTGGAGGGTCAGTTGCTTGGATGAGGTTTCATGTTGAAGTCTCCTGTAAGTATCAGGTGGTGTTTATTCAACTGACTCAGTTATCATGTTTCTAAGGTTACTACTAAAAGTTTATGTATTAGAGTGAGGTACAGTGGACCCCGAGTTTCGCAATTATTGTTATTATAATCAAATAGAAGCGCTAAACCACAGGGGTCCCGAGTTTCGCAAACCCCGGAAATCGTACAATTATGTAAGTATAATATTGTCAGTGCTTGTGGAAGTGTATTTTTGGGGGTCTGAAATAGACTAACCTACGTGACATTTTTCCTTAAGGGAGTAAATTCGTTCAGTAATGGCGCTTGAGCAGACTTCAGGAGTGAAGTTTTTATGAAACTCGAGGGTCCACTGTAGTCTGTAGATTGCTTCAACTGTTATAGGTTTCTTAAGGTTTTTTGATGTGAATTTAGCTATTATGTATTCGCCATTTTCGTCCTTTGTGCAAGTTGATTTTGTACATTCCAATTCATCAGAGTAATAGATGGTAGTGGCTCCTCCTGGTTGGTCCTGGTTTAAAACAGTGACTTTGCAGTGTATTTTCGTTTGGTTTCTATGGTTGGTCTCATTTGATAGAATGGAAGATATATTACAGAAACAGATATGATTTTTATTGGTTTTGGGACTAAATGTAGCTTGAAACTGAGCTAAAAGTAGCAGAAATGTTCGATTTTTGCCGATGTTCAAGAGTAAACAAACTACTACATCATGTATCCAAGTCAACTGGTGGGTCTAATATGCATTTAAGAATGCGCTATTATTTATACAATTATTACAATATTACAATAATACAGTAGTCTGCTCAACATTAAATCTTCTATTTTTTGTGTGAATAAAAATTCAAAATAGAAAGCAAGTGTAATATAAGAGGGGCCTGGAGACGTAACTAATGAACAGAGGAAGTGTTATTTTAGTGCCAGGAATGTCTGCATTGTTTATTCTGGACCCTATTTTGAAATCAGCCTTTCTTGGCTTTTGTGTGAAATTAGCCAAATTACCAATTACTGATCACTTTATTAGGCAGTTGAAATAGGTAAATAAGCAGTTTCTTGTATTCAATCAATATAATAGAGAGAACCCTCGGTTAGCGGCCATTCCTGTTAGCGGCCAACTCAGTTAGCGGCCGGTTTTATGGCTCCCAGTTAGCAGACGTTATTTTGGATAGCGGCCGTATGGGACGTGTCAACCCGCCGGCTGGGGCCGCTTGCGCTTCAGTTTGGCTGTCTCTCTCGGAGCGTAAGGAAGCTTCTGCTCATTCATCCAGACATTTCGCTTGTTTTTTTTACCAGTGCAACTGTGAAATAAGTAACCATGGCTCCCAAGAAAGTTCCTAGTAAAGTTCCTGTGGCAAAGAGAGTGAGAAACACGATGGAATTTAACCCTTTCGGGGTTATGGTCGTACAAGTACGTCTTACGCACTTGGGTTATTGACGTACTAGTATGCCTAAATTCTAGCGCCCTCAAATCAAGCAGAAACAGGCTGTTAGGCCTAGATGTGACAGAATGGTCTGTGTGGTCAGTGTGCACAGTATAAAAAAATTCCTGCACCACACAGTGCATAATGGGGAAAAAAAAAACTGACCGTGTTTTTGGTTTAAAACAGCGGCTTTGCAGTCTATTTTCGTATGGTATTTATTGTTGTATTCTCGTTTTCTTGGTCTCATTTGATAGAATGGAAGATATATTACAGAAATAAAGATGATTTTGATTGGTTTTACAATAACAAGTACCTTGAAATTGAGCTCAAAGTAGCGAAAATGTTCGATTTTTGACGATGTTCAAAAGTAAACAAATCACACCATGCGTCCAATACACATCAACTGGCGAGTCTAATATTCATGCACAAGTGCTCTGATATTATTTATACCATTTTTACAGTGATGCAGTTGTATAAATAACAGTAAATCGTTTATTTTTTTGTGAGAATAAAAATTCAAAATGGAAAGCAAAAGTAATGTAAGAGGGGCCTGGAGACGTGACTAATGAACAGAGAAGATGTTATTTTAGTGCCAGGAATGTCTGCCTTGTTTATTATGGACCCTATTTTGAAAATGGCATTGTTTGAAATTTGTGTGAAATTGGCCAAATTGCCATTTTCTGACCACTATTTTGGGTAGTTGAAATTGGTAAATAGGCAGTTTCCTGTACTCAATCGATAGAAGAAAGGGAGTTCTAGCGAAATAGCTATAATTTTAGTAGACTGAAACATTGGAATGTGCCGAAAATAGGGCTCAAAGTGGGCAAAATCGCCGATGCGTAAGTGCCATGGCTACCGCTAACTTCGTGAAAGCATAATTCCGTTAGTTTTTGAACAAATTTCATAATTTTGGTGGCGTTATGATTGGAAAAGGATTCTCTATCATTTCATAAGAAAAAAATAATTTTTTTTCCGAAAAATTTGCGACCCTGAGAACGAGTTTGGGAGAGGGCCGTGCGACCCTGAAAGGGTTAAGAGAGTTCTGGAAGAATCACTTCAATGTCTACAACTGCATAGGCCTTATAGGTAAGGCTTGGGAGGGAGTGACTACCAGGACTTTGAACTCTGCTTGGAGACCACTGTGGCCGGATTGTGTTGACGAGGGATTTTGAAGGATTTGCGGCTGACGACCCTGTGCCTATTGTGGAAGATATTGTGACATTGGGGAACAGCCTGGGGTTGGAGGTGAGTGGTGAGGATGTGGAAGAGTTGGTGGAGGACCACAGGGTAGAGCTAACCACTGAAGAGCTGCAACAACTGGAAGTGGAACTTCATCAGACCAAAGTTCAGGCAATTGCTTCAGAAAAGGAGGAGGAGGAAAAGGAAGAGGAGGAGGTGCCTTCTGCAGAGATTAAGGAAATTTGTTCTATGTGGACTAAGGTGCAGACATTTGTTGAAAAACACCATCCTGACCAAGCTGAAACAAGCCATATCTGCAACATGTTTAGTGACAAAACCTTGTTCCACTTCAGAGAAATGTTAAAGAGGCGCCAGAAACAGAGCACTCTGGACAGTTATTTTGTGCGACAGAGTTCTAGTGACTCTCAAGCTGGTCCTAGTGGCATTAAAAGAAAATGAAGGGAAGTAACCTCAGAGAGGGACTTGTTACCTGAAGTCCTTTTGGAGGGGGATTCCCCTTCCAAAAACTAACTCCTCCCTACCTTCCAGAAGCCAGCACTAGTCTTCAATAAAGGTATGTAATACTGATTTAATTGTTAAAAAATTTATTGCTTTTGTGAATATTTTTGTCTGGAACGGATTAATTGTATTTACATTAATTCTTATGGGGAATATTAATTCGGTTAAAGGCCTAGCTCCTGGAACGGATTACGGCCACTAACTGAGGGTCCACTGTAAAAGAAGTTCTAGCAAAATAGCTGAGTTTGGTTGACTGGAACAATGGAATTGGCCCAAAATAGGGCTCAAAGTGAGCAAAATCGCCGATGCGTAAATATCACAGAATTAAGCTCCAACATTTTGTGAGAGCTTAATTCCCTAAGTTTTCCATCAAATTTTTGGTTTCATTACATTTAAAATTCTCTTAAAATTAAATTCGTTGACACTGAGAGCAAGTTTGTGAGCAGGGGTCTCGACCCTGAGAGCAAGTTTGAGAGCAGGGGTCTCGACGCTGAGAGCAAGTTTAAGAGCAGGGGTCTCGACCCAAAGAGCAAGTTTGAGAGCAGGGGTCTCAACCCTGAGGGCAAGTTTGTGAGCAGGGGTCTCGACCCTGAGGATAAGTTTGTAAGAAGGGGTCTCAACCCTGAGAGCAAGTTTGTGAGCAGGGGTCTCAACCCTGAGAGCAAGTTTGTGAGCAGGGGTCTTGACCCTGAGGACAAGTTTGTGAGCAGGGGTCTCAACCCTGAGGACATGTTTGAGAGCAGGGGTCTCGACCCTGAGGACAAGTTTGAGAGCAGGGGTCTAGACCCTGAGAGCAAGTTTGTGAGCAGGGGTCTCGACCCTGAGAGCAAGATTGAGAGCAGGGGTCTCGACCCTGAGAGCAAGTTTGTGAGCAGGGGTCTTGACCCTGAGGACAAGTTTGTGAGCAGGGGTCTTGACCCTGAGGACAAGTTCGTGAGCAGGGGTCTCAACCCTGAGGACACGTTTGTGAGCAGGGGTCTCGACCCTGAGAGCAAGTTTGAGAGCAGGGGTCTCGACCCTGAGAGCAAGTTTGTGAGCAGGGGTCTCGACCCTGAGAGCAAGTTTGAGAGCAGGGGTCTCGACCCTGAGGACAAGTTTGTGAACAGGGGTCTCGACCCTGAGAGCAAGTTTGTGAGCAGGGGTCTCGTCCCTGAGGACAAGTTTGTGAGCAGGGGTCTCAACCCTGAGAGCTAGTTTGTGAGCAGGGGTTTCAACCCTGAGAGCAAGTTTGAGAGCAGGGGTCTCGACCCTGAGGACAAGTTTGTGAACAGGGGTCTCGACCCTGAGAGCAAGTTTGTGAGCAGGGGTCTCGTCCCTGAGGACAATCTTGTGAGCAGGGGTCTCAACCCTGAGAGCTAGTTTGTGAGCAGGGGTTTCAACCCTGAGAGCAAGTTTGTGAGCAGGAGTCTCAACCCTGAGAGCAAGTTTGTGAGCAGGGGTCTCAACCCTGAGCAAGTTTGTGAGCAGAGGTCTCAACACTGAAAAGGTTAACAGTCAAAGCAAAAACTTTATAAACAGAAAAATTGAAATAACAGCACCTTTAATCCCCAGGGTGCCGTTATTCAAAAAATTTACTGAATATATACAAGACAATCAGTTCAAATATAAACCCTACTCTGATACTCTTCCTTGATAACTGTAACAGAACTCATAATACAAGACACAAACACTTCCTCGATATTTCCCGTGCTCGACTTAACCTGAGTAAAAACTCATTGCACATAAAAGGTCCTAAAATCTGGAACACACTGCCTGAAGATTCCAAAGGTTCCCTATCTGCCAACCACTCCAAAGTTCTGTTAAAAAACATCTTACATCAATGAGACTCAAGATAGCAATAAACTACGTCAAACAAAAATGGAAACCACCTTGTTTTCACCCAGTTCCATCCCTGTACTACTTGCTTTGCTGTTTTCCTTTCAACTCCCATATACTGTATGATGTGTTGCACTCCCTACTCCCATATATTGTATGATGTGTTGCACTCCCTACTCTCATATATTGTATGATGTGTTGCACTCCCTACTCTCATATACAGTAATACCCTGGTTTTCGTCCTTAATCCGTTCCAGAAGGTCGGCCGAAATTCAAAATGGATGAAAACCGATGTACAGTGGACCCTCGGTTATCGGCCGTAATCCGTTCCAGAAGCTCGGCCTAAAACCGAAATGGCCTATAACCGAAATAATATTCCCCATAAGAATTAATGTAAATACAATTAATCCGTTCCAGACAAAAATATTCACAAAAAAATATTTTTTTTAACAATTAAATCAGTATTACATACCTTTATTGAAGACTAATGCTGGCTTCTGGAATATAGGGAGGAGTTAGTGTTTGGAAGGGGAATCCCCCTCCATAAAGACTTCAGGTAACAAGTCCTTATCTGGGGTTACTTCCCTTCTTTTTCTTTTAATGCCACTAGGATCAGCTTGAGTCACTGGACCCCTGTCTAGAAAAATAACTGTCCAGAGTGCTCTGTTTCTGGCGCCTCTTTAAGATTTCCCTGAAGTGGGACAAGGTTTTGTCACTAAACATGTTGCAGATATGGCTTGTTTCAGCTTGATCAGGATATTTCTCAATCACCTCTCTCTTAAATTCCATGGTGTTTCTCATTTTCTTTACCACAGGAACTTTACTAGGAACTTTCTTGGGAGCCATGGTTACTTATTTCGAAGTTGCACTGACAAAAAACAATGGAAAACAAGTGAAATGTTTGGATGAATGAGCAGAAGCTTCCTCATGCACCGAGAGACACAGGCAAACTGAAGCACAAGCGGCCCCAGCCGGCGGACGGACGCGTCCCATACAGCCGATAACAAAAGAACAGCTGATAACCGGGAGCCGAAAAACCGGCCTATAACCGAGTTGGCCGATAACAGGAACGGCCAATAACTGAGGGTCCACTGTAATATTTCCCATAAGAAATAATGTAAATCCAATTAATCCGTTCTAAACACCCAAAAATATCAACAATAGATTCCACAACAGGCATAGATAGGGTTGTCAAGTAATCACTAGATTTTGGTCAGGTATACTAACAGTTTAAAATTATCAATACACGGACTTGCGTGGTAAGGACCCGGCGGCCGCTGGCAACTGATTTCAAACACGAAACTCGTTAGGCTTACACTTCCGCCTTAGTTTTCACTTTAACATCTACTATAGTTGGGCTTTGAATAATAAGATATTAAAAGGACCACAATGGAAATAAGTCACTCTGACTTTTTGGGTTATCCTGGAGGGTAATTTACATGTGTCACATTGTATGATAATTTTAGTCACTAAATCTGTGTAATAATACTCATATGTACTTGTACTTAAATAAACTTACTCAATATATTTATTAATAACATTCAACGCTTCTGTAACAAACATTGCAATTTTAAAACTAAACCAGTCATAAGAGAGAGTAAATAACCCAAGATCAGCCAGCAGCATCCTCGGAACCATTGACAAAAAAAACATATTTCATTATAAAAATTTAAGATCAAAGAAATTACACTAAGTAAGCCACATGTAAATAAATAACATCTTTTCAACTATGGGATCAAACCTGGTCAGCTAAATCCCAAACTACTGTCTTGCCCACTTAGTGACTACACATTCACAGTTAGCCAACCTGTAATAAACTAATAATACAAAGGTCACTTCAAAAATAAATGTGCTAAAAACAGATTAGGAAACAAGGCAAGTTCACCACTGCTCCAGTACCAGCAACACTGTGTAGTGCCACCACCAGCACCAGCAACACTGTGTAGTGCCACAACCAGTACCAGCAACACTGTGTAGTGCCACCACCAATACCAGCAACACTGTGTAGTGCAACCACCAGTACCAGCAACACTGTGTACTGCCACCACCAGTACCAGCAACACTTTGTAGTGCAACCACCAGCACCAGCAACACTGTGTAGTGCCACCACCAATACCAGCAACACTTGTGTACTGCCACCACCAGTACCAGCAACACTGTGTAGTTCCACCCTCCAGCCCATAAAGTGCCACCCACAACAGTGCCACTCACCAACACACACACTGTCACCCACCAGTACATACAGTGCCACCCACCAGTACATACAGTGCCACCCACCAGTACATACAGTGCCACTCACCAACACACACAGTGCCACCCACAAGTACATACAGTACCACCCACCAGTACATAGAATGCCACCCACCAGTACATACAGTGTCACCCACCAGTACATGAAGATTTAAGGAACCTGATCTACTGATTACTTATCACTGCCCAGGCGCTGTGTGGCCCCTACGAGTTTAGTGCTTCACTATTAACATAATAAACTTAAAGAATGAACAAGACCTGCCTAAAGTGTCACTTTTTTACCCCTGGGAACCACTTAGGTGGTAGTGGGTGGTGGGAGCGGCTGGGAGATTATTGTTTGATGCGAGGAAGGTGAGTGGGTGGATCCAGTTCCCTGGATCAAGAGCTGTTGTGGAGCATCATGAAGTAAAGTCTTAGTATGGGGTGCTGCCCACGCCTCCCTTAACTACCCTCCCTTCTTACCTTACTGGAGCTCCCCCCTACCCCACACCCACCTCCACCCACCCCACACCTACCCTAGGCCCACCCCAGACCTACCCGAGGCCTACCCTAGGCCTACCCTAGCCCAGGAGGAACAGATATGTATGAGGTGTTAGCGCCGGGCGGAACACAGTCAATGGCCGCCACTTTCTGCCTTATTTTCGTCCTTCCCGCCCACTCCCGCCCACACCCACCACCCTCACACCCACGCCCACACCACCCACAACCTACCTTAGCTCACACAGCTCACCTCCATCTCAATTAGTGGAAAAATTTGCGGTAAAAGCTGTTGATGTTGAGTATCTCTCAGAGGTAAACAAACAAGCCATTATGAGTGAGTGTTGTGGTGGCCGCCAGAGGTCTCCACCACACCCGACACCCGACATTTTGTTTTATAAACCAGACCCGCCAACCTTATTATGACCCTTATTATAACCTTATTGTTCTTTATTATAACCTTATTATAACCCTTGTGTTGACTTGTATTACTAGTGAGTGTAGTGTTGGTCATCAGTGCTCTTACTCACACTTTTTTTATAAATACTGCCCTGCTAACCTTATTATTACTCTTATTATAACCTTATTGTTCCTTATTATAATTTTATTATAACCCTTGTATTGACTTGTATTACTAGTGAGTGTAGTGCTGGTCGTCACTCCTCTTACACACACTCTTTTATAAATACTGCCCAGCTAACCTTATTATTCCCCTTATTATGTAAAGTAAAGTAAAGTAAAGTAAATTTTATTTCATTGCAGATTACATAGGTATTGGTAGTTACAATATAAACTGAGTGCAAGGAGAGCCACTGACATGCCATGGCATTAAGGGCAGCTTAATTTAGTAACTTAAAGACTATGTACATAATATTAGAGAAATTTATTGAGTTTATTCTAGTTAAAATTTGTTTTCAAATTACAATATGATGATATTATACTGTTAAAATTATTATATGATGATATTAGATTGTAACAGGTGTTTAGATTCTCGAATGGTAATATGAAATTGAGATTATCTTAAGGAAAATAACATTGAGCATTTTTGACATTAACTTATAGTATAAGTATTTAGTTTTGGGTGAGTAGGGGGTAACATAATAGTAACATATTATTAAAAATTGAAATTATCTTATAGGAAAGTAATAATGAGCATTTTTCAAAGTAGTTTATAGTATGATTATTTAGTTTTGGGTGAGTAGGTGGTTTTTGAGTTGAGTCTTAAATTGATTTTCAGACAAGGTTATCTTAATATTTACTGGTAATGAATTCCAGATTCTGGGGCCCTTTATGTGCATAGAATTTTTACATAGGTTGATATGAACTCGGGGTATATCAGAAAGTGATCTGTGTCTTGTGTTGTGGTCATGGGTCCTACTATTAAAGTTGGTGAGGAGAATTTTGAGCGGAGGGTTTATATTAGAGTGTAAAGTTTTATATATGTAGTAGGCACAAGAATAAGTATGAATGTTTTTTACGGTGAGTAGTTTTAGACTTTTGAATATTGGTGGAGTATGCTGTCTAGAGTGGGAATTTGTTATCATTCTGACTGCAGCCTTTTGTTGTGGTATGAGTGGTCTAAGGTGATTTAATGTTGTTGATCCCCATGCACAGATTCTATAGGTGAGATAAGGGTAGATAAGTGAATGATATAGTGCAAGGAGAGCTGATTGTGGCACATAATAGCGTATCTTTGATAATATGCCTACTGTCTTTGAAATTTTCTTGGAAATTTGTTGTATGTGTGTTTGGAATTTAAGGCTACTGTCAAGGTGGATTCCTAGGAATTTTCCCTCTCACCTAATTGTACTCACCTAATTGTGGTTGCAGGGGTCGAGACTCAGCTCCTGGCCCCGCCTCTTCGCTGTCTGCTACTGGGTCTCTGCTCTCCCTGCTCCATGAGCTTTATCATATCTTGTCTTAAAACTATGTATGGTTCCTGCCTCCACTATATCTTTCTCTAGACTATTCCACTTCCTGACTACTCTGTGGCTGAAGAAATGCTTCCTAACATCCCTTTGACTCATCTGAGTCTTCAGCTTCCAGTTGTGTCCCCTTGTTTCTGTGTTCCCTCTCTGGAACATCCTGTCACTGTCTACCTTGTCAATTCCCCGCAGTATTTTGTATGTCGTTATCATGTCTCCTCTGACCCTTCTTTCCTCCAGTGTTGTTAGTCCTATTTCCCTCAACCTTTCTTCATAAGACAGACCCCTGAGTTGTGGGACTAACCTTGTCGCAAACCTTTACACTTTCTCTAGTTTCTTTACGTGCTTGACCAGGTGTGGGTTCCAGACTGGTGCTGCATATTCTAGTATGGGCCTGACGTACACGGTATACAGTGTCTTGAACGCTTCCTTGTTAAGGTAACGGAACGCTAATCTTAGGTTTGCCAGTCGCCCATATGCTGCCGCAGTTATCTGGTTGATGTGTGCCTCCGGATGGGTGAACTGTATGAAGTAGATCTTGTCAGTATTGAGAGTAAGCTTGTTAGTCGTCATCCATGTTGATATTTTCTGTAATTCGGCATTAACAGTGTTGGCCAGTATAACTGGATTTGGGTGAGAGAAGACATATGTTGTGTCATCTGCAAATAAAATGGGTTTGAGTAGTTGTGATGCATTCGGTAGGTCATTTATGTAAATGAGGAATAGGAGTGGCCCCAGGACACTTCCTTGAGGGACTCCGACTGTAATTTGTTGTGTGGAAGAGTTCGCTCCATTTGTGTACACGTATTGGCTTCTGTTGCTAAGGTATGACTTTAGGTAGTTGAGTGGGTGCCCCCTTATACCATAGTGTGCTAATTTTGTGAGCAGTAAATCATGGTCGACTGTATCAAAAGCTTTGCGTAGATCAATGAAGATTCCCAGTGGGACTTCTTTCTTCTCAAGTGCGGTGTATATTAACTCCAACATGTGCATAATAGCATCGTTTGTGCTCTTGTTTGTCCTGAATCCAAATTGACAGGGGTTGAGTACATTGTGTGAGACGAGGTAGGAATAGATTTGTCTATGAATTAATTTTTCGAAGATTTTAGAAAGCAGTGGTAAATTAGAAATTGGTCTATAATTATTCAAGTCTGTTTTATCACCTCCTTTGTGGATCGGGGTGACCCTAGCTATTTTGAGAATTGATGGAAAGGTAGAGGCTTCAATGGATTTATTGAATAGTGTTGTTATAATTGCTGACAGTACCTGTGAAGCTTTTTTGTACATAAAAGTTGGTAAGCTGTTTATGTCTCCTGCCTTGTTTTTAAGGGTGTTGATTATGAGCGAGACTTCAATTGGGTTGGTAGGAGCTAGGAATAGCGTGTTAGGGTAGGTGTTTGTGAGGTAGTCTGTTGGACGGGTGTTCGAGCTTGGGATTTTACTCGCTAGATTCTTTCCTATGGTGGAGAAGAAAACATTAAGTCTGTTTGGTGTCTCAGTAGGTGAGAGTAGGGGTTCATCTGTTTTTGATAATTTGATGGTGTTGTTTTTCGATATCTTTTTATTTCGTAGAATTGCAGATAGGGTCTTCCAGGTCTTTTTCATATCACCTTTTATGTTCTGGAGTCTGTTCTCATAATACAATTTTTTGACCTTCTTATCAGGCTGGTAAGGATTGATGAGTAGCGTTTGGATTGTTCTCTGGTTATTAGACCCCTTCTGTATTGTTTTTCATATTGGTGCCTTTTGTTAATGGATTTAAGGATGCTGGGTGTTAGCCAGGGATTGTTAAGTCTCTTAGCTGTGATCTGTTAAGTTTTTTTAGGGCAATGTTTGTTATAGAGGTGGTGGGTTTTTTTAAGGAAATTCTTGATGCATTCATTAGTATCTGAATATGTTTCTAACTCATTATGCCAGTCAATGTTAATCATAGCTGTTATAAAGTTATTTACAGCTGACTCGTTATGTAGTCTGAAGGTAACTTTTGTAATATCTTGGGGCAATTTACCAAGGTTGGTTATGAGAAAGGTCGGATAGTGATCTGTGGTGTTGTCTGTGATTATGCCTGATTTTAGAGGGGATATAGTGTTAGTCCAGATGTGGTCTAGTAATGAGGTACTAGTCTCGGAGATTCTTGTAGGTTTTGATATTGTTGGTAGTAACAAGCAGTTGCTCATAGTGTTTGTGAATTCTGTTACTTGTGGGTCCTGTTTGTGTAGGAGATTTATATTGAAATCTCCTGTGAGCAGCAAATGGTCTTTGTGTGCATCAGTTACCAGGTTTCCTAGTTTTTCACTAAAGTGGTGAATGTTTGACTGTGGTAATCTGTAGATATTTATCACTGTGAGGGTTTTTTGCAGGTCTTTTGATTTAAATTTAGCTATAATATATTCTCCATGCTCATCCTTTATGCAAGAGTTATTGATACATTCAAGTTGATCTGAGTAATATATAGCTATTCCACTCCCTCGCTGATCTGTCCTACAGTTGTGAATGGCTGTGTAACCTGGGATGGCATAGACATCTGTAGTATCAGGCTTTAGCCAGGTCTCAGTGAGTGTGATGATTGACATATTGGTCTGGAGGGATTGGAGTAGTGCTGTGAGGTCATCATAATGTTTGCTCAAAGATCTAACATTGTAATTGAAGATAGTTATGTTATTGTTGGCTCTGAGTAATGTCTTTGCTTGATCTGCTGTGTAATAGTTGCAGTTGCTGTTGGAATCATGTAAGTCATTTAATAATAGGTTGATATCAGGATCAATTCCTGTAATCATAAGATTTGATGTGATTCTATAACTAGACCTGAGAACAATGGATAATACTAAACTTAATAATATGGTACTAGATTAAATTCTTAGTAACTATTGGATTATTACAATTTTTAACAATTGTTCACAGAGATATAGGATATTTGACAGAGTTCTTGGCACGTGAATTTGTACCTTAGTTAATTTATACAAATACAATTAATTGAACTATGGTAGTTATTCTAAAGCTAGGAATAAAGGAGCTAGGAAAATAATAGCAAACAATGAAAGTAAAGTTATTTAGCACCTGAGTTAACACCTTAATTATTTTATTATAAGAACTGTGGCAGTTAGATAATTTTTAAAAATAAAGAAACTAGGGAATATAATAGTAAACAATGAGAGTAAACACTTTAGGGAATATAATAGTAAACAATGAGAGTAAAACACTTTAGCACCAGAATTAGCACCTTAATTATTTTTAAAGCTTCAAGAAAAGGAGTTTACTTGAAGAATATATAAATATATAAAGAATATATAAATGGGGACTAAATTAAATGGACAGATAGTAAATATGATATAAAATTAACTTAGAAGCAAGATTTGATTTATATTATAAAGTTTAAGCAAGTAATAGCACTAAAAAAAAGTACATTGTATATGAGGTAGTTGGTACTAGCTAGTAAAGTTAGTACAAAGAATTGCACAATAATCTAGTAGGAACATACACTAATACACCTTGGAAAAATAAACACATAAGCAGTATAATGTGATCCTTTATTGAAACGTTTCGCCCACGCAGTGGGCTTTATCGAGTCACGACAGATCTACCTGGAAAAAGAGTAACATGAGTATTTATAAGATTTAGTCAGGTGGAGAATGCTGCATGTGACAGTCTTCAAAGTAGTGTGATAGTTTAAAACCTTGTGTGACTTAAAGGACCTGCAGTGTTCCATTCTTGAGTTCTATGTGGGATAGCGTTGAAGAAGTTTCTTGGCAATAGGTTCAGCTATGTTGTGAAGCCGTTGTTCTGGTTGAAGTTGTTGGATATACAGATAAGTGATGATTCCAGGATTCTTCGGTATTGCGTGTTGTCTTCTGGCGATGAGTCTTGCGTTTCTGTAGTTGATTAAATGGTTGTGTAAATTTTGATGTTGAACACAGGCATTTCTTGAGTCGTCAGATCTGCCTGCGTACTGGTGTTCTGAAATTCGTGTTTGGAGGTCTCTGGATGTTTCGCCGACGTATAATTTGCTGCAGTCATTACAAGGAATTGTGTATACCCTGCAGTGGATTGTAGCTTGTCCTGTCTGTTACTGGTAATGTCCTTGATGGTGGTGGATGTGGAGGTAGATACTCGGAATGAGGTATTGGAAAAATGTTGGAAACGTGTTTGGTAATGGAGTTGGTGGGGAGGACTATGTATCTTTTCTCGGCAGTATCTTCTCTGGGTGTGTTGAAGATGTTTAATGCCCGTCGTCTAGTCTCTAATGAACTGATGAGGATAGTGAAGTTTAGAAAAACTTGCTCAACAAGGAGCATTCCTCCTCAAGGAACTCACTGATGCAGTTTCTGAGTGGCGCAGGAAAAGCCTATAATTACACCACGTTTAATCTTGGTGTCGTGGTGAGAGTAGAAGTGGAGAAGATCGTGTTGGTTGGTAGGTTTTCAATAGACTTTAAAATGAAGTTCATGGTCAGCTTTGCAGAGAAGAACATCAAGGAATGGAAGGGAGTTGTCGACTTCTTCTTCTAGTGTGAACTGGATTGATGGCTCAACCTGGTTGAGCTTGTGTTGGAGAGCTTGAATGTTGAAACGTCTGGGAGTAATGATGAGAATGTCGTCAACATAACGGAGCCAGGTGACAGTAGAGGGAATAATAGTGGAAAAACGCTCGGCTTCCAGATGTTCCATATATAGGTTCGCAAGGACGGCACAAAGTGGCGATCCCATGGGTAGTCCAAAAGTTTGCTGAAAGAGTTGATTTTCGAGAAAACATGTAAAGCCCACACATAGTTCAACAAGGTCGATGAAATCGCTGGCTGGAAGAGAAGATCAAGTGAGTCGTCAATTTTCTGCGAAGAGATCAATAGCTTGTGTAGTAGGTACTTTGGTGAATAGGATGTTACATCAGGCTGGAGAGTTTCTTGTTCCTGATGTTGATGCTGCAATGGATTGAGAAGGTCACCAGAGTGTTTGAGATGTGCTGGACTGATAGTGCCCAAAAGTTTGGAGAGGTGTTTAGCAGAATGCCTGAGAGTTGGTGGGAGCACTGCCTATTCCCGAGGATATGGGCCTCAATGGATGCCTGGTTTGTGCGTCTTTGGCAGACCGTACATTCTGGCAGGTCTGGGGTTGCTGGGAATGGTGTGTAGAAGTTTCTTCCCTTGTTCTGATTCCCTAAGAATCAGAACGTTTCGCCACTGCGTGGGCGAAACGTTGTCAATAAAGGATCACATTATACTGCTTATGTGTTTATTTTTCCATTGTGTCGGTATTTTATACCATTTATTTCCACTAATACACCTTATTATCTTTATTATAGCCTTCTATTTATCTATACTGTTAGTGAGAATGGTGGTTGGTCACCACTAACTCTCTCATCAAATATTTTACTCAATGAATCTTGTCTGAGACCTTATTACAACTTTATTACGACCTTATTACAACCTTATTACAACCTTATTACACTACTTTCTGGCTCAAGATATCCACTGGTATAGTTCCTATGAATATCTCTCTGTCAAGACCTTTAACAATGACCTTGTAAATTATTATCAAATTATTTAGAACTGCCTTGTACCCCAGACCAAACTACCTTAATAATAACACCATTATAATAATAATAATAATAATAATAATAATAATAACTACCACAATAATAGTAATTACTACAATAATAATAACTACTACAATACTAATAACTACTACAATAATAATAACTACTACAGTAATAATAACTACTGCAATATTAATAACTACAACAATAATAACTACAACAATAATAATAACTACTACAATAATAATAACTGCAACAATAATAATAACTACTATAATAGTAACTACTACAATAATAATAACTACTACAATAATAATAACTACTACAATAATAACTACTACAGTAATAATTACTACAATAATAACTATTACAATAATAACTACTACAATAATAGTAACTACTACAATAATAATAACTACTACAATACCTGGAGTATACCTGGAGAGAGTTCCAGGGGTCAACGCCCTGCGGCCAGGTCTATGACCAGGCCACATGTTATTTCAGAGCCTGATCAACCAGGCTGTTACTGCTGGCCGCACGCAGTCCAACGTACGAACCACAGCCTGGCTGGTCAGGTACCGACTTTAGGTGCCTGTCAAGTGCCTGCTTGAAGACAGCCAGGGGTTTGTTGGTAATCCCCCTAATATATGCTGGGAGGCAGTTGAACAGTCTTGGGCCCTGACACTTATTGTGTTGTCTCTCAACGTGCTAGTGGCACCCTGTTTTCATTGGGGATGTTACATCGCCTGCCGAGTCTTTGCTTTCGTAGGGAGTGACTCTCGTGTGCAAGTTTGGTACTAATCCCTCGAGAATTTTCCACGTGTATATAATAATGTATCTCTCACGCCTGCGTTCTAGGGAGTACAGTTTAGGAACTTCAAACGTTCCCAGTAATTGAGGTGGTTTATCGCAGTTATGTGTGCCTGAAGGTTCTCTGCACATTTTCTTGGTCAGCAATTTCACCTGCCTTGAAAGGTGCAGTTAGTGTGCAGCAATATTCCAGCCTAGATAGAACAAGCGACCTGAAAAGTGTCAACATAGGCTTGGCATCCCTGGTTTTGAAGGTTCTCATTATCCATCCTGTCATTTTTCTAGCAGATGCGATTGCACGGTGGTATGGAACTTGAAGGTGAGATCCTCTGACATGATCACTCCCAGGTCTTTGACATTAGTTTTTCGCTCTGTTGTGTGGTTGGAATTTGTTTTGTACTCCGATGAGATTTTAATCTCCTCACGTTTTTCCATATCTGAGTAATTGAAATTTCTCATCATTGAACTTCATATTGTTTTCTGCAGCCCATTTAAAGATTTGGTTTATGTCTGCTTGAGTCTTGCAGTGTCTTCAACGGTGGACACTGTCATGCAGATTCGGGTGTCATCTGCAAAGGAAGACACAACACTGTGGCTTATATCCCTGTCTATGTCCGATATGAGGATGAGGAACAGGATGGGAGCGAGTACTGTGCCTTGTGGAACAGAGCTTTTCACTGTAGCCGCCTCAGACTTTACTCTGTTGACTACTACTCTTTGAGTTCTACTTTTTAGGAAATTATAGATCCATCTACCAACTTTTCCTGTTATTCCTTTATCACGCATTTTGTGTGCTATTACACCATGATCACACTTGTCAAAGGCTTTTGCAAAGTCTGTGTATATAACATCTGCATTCTTTTTGTCTTCTAGAGCATCCAGAACCTTGTCGTAGTGGTCCAGTAGTTGGGACAGACAGGAGCGACCTGCTCTAAATCCATGCTGCCCTGGGTTGTGTAATTGATGGGTATCTAGATGAGTGGCGATCTTGCTTCTTAGAACCCTTTCAAATATTTTTATATGGGACGTTAGCGCTATTGGTCTGTAGGTCTTAGCTATTGCTTTACTGCCCCTTTGTGGAGTGGGGCTAAGTCTGTTGTTTATAGTAACTGAGGAACGACCCCAGTGTCCATGCTCCCTCCATAGGATGTTAAAGCACGTGATAGGGGCTCTTGCAGTTCTTGATGAACACGGAGTTCCATGAGTCTGGGCCTGGAGCAGAGTGCATGGGCATGTTATTTATTGCCTTTTCGAAGTCATTTGGCGTCAGGGTAATGTCAGATAGGCATGCGTCTGCCAAGTTCTGTGGTACCTCATAAAAAATTCATTTAGGTCTTCGACTTTCAGTCTGGTTAGCGGCTCGCTAAAAACTGAGTCAAACTGGGACTTTAGTAACTCACTCATTTCATTGCTGTCATCTGTGTAGGACCCA